>JASDDO010000016.1:46810609-47057461 GCA_030015575.1 Agapanthus africanus
AAGATTGTAGCGTCTTGAAAAGTCGTTTTGGTGTTTTCCTGAAAATCGATGAAAATTCGGTATTTTTCCGAAAACCGTCTTTCTCGTTATTTTGCAGTTTGGGGCTAATTATACTTAAAATGGATAGGTAATTGCTTGTTTTTAGTAGCTAATGAGTTGCTTATGAAATTTTAGTCATTTAAAAATTTTTCCCTATTTTTCAATTTTTTAATATTATTTTAAGCCGGTAAGAAAATACATTAAATTAGCGATAAATACAAATTTTTCCCGGCTAATTTTAATCTTTAAAATTATGATAATTAAAATCTAGTTGTAACATAAATTTTTAGTATTTTATTTTGATTATTAACTAATTTTTATGATAGGAAACGAATTTATTGAATTTTAAGCTAAAACTTGCAATTTTTGACTTGTAGGGGGTCTTTTTGCATAAAATTTCTTTTGTAAAACCCCTCTCTCTCTTCCCTCAGCCCTAGGATAGCCCCACCTTGTTCAGGTCCAGAAATTTCTGGCCTCATTTTGGTTTTCTTTCTTGTGTTGAATTGGGTTGTTTATGAATTTATTTTAAATATAGTTTGTTAAAGTATGGTGCATTGACTTTCGGGGGGAGTTGACTCTTGACTTTTCCCACACACCCACACCCTCCCCTTACCTCCCCTCTGGCCGAAACCTGCACCCCCTCCTCTTCATCTCTTTTCTTTTCATTTTCTTCAAATTTCTTTAAAAAAACACATCAAAATCCGCAATTTATTCAAAAATCCAAACAAAATCCTTATGCTATTATTTATCCTTAGCCATTCTTGCTTGAATCTTGGAGCTAGGAAGCCTTCCTTAGAGGCAAATCACATGCTTGATCCATAGGAATTGAGGTATAATTCTTACCCATTCAACACTTGTGGCTAAAGTCCTTTAATTATATGGTTTTAGTGTTAAAAATTTAGCTAATTTCTAATCTAGTTTATAAAAGAGTAGTTTGTTTTAACTAGAGTTTTTTTTAGCACACCATTATTTGGTTAATTAAATTTAGTTTGCTTGCTAGTTCCTACACAACCAAATGAAAGAAGTTACTTTGTTTTTGTGGTCTTCAAATTATGCTAATTTAGTTAATTTTAAAAGTGTGATTTTGGTTGTAAATTGTTGCTTTAGGAAATTCAAGAAAGGGTTTGTGTATGGAAATGGGTTGTGAAGCATGATAAATGAGTTGAATTTATGTGATTGTGGCTAACTAGTTGTGCGGTTGGATATTGTGTTGGATTGTGATAACCGTATCGCTAATTTTCGATATTTGCACCAAAATTGCTAGTTTTGTGCTTACTAGGTTTTTATTAAAATTATTTGGTGAATTATTTGTGATACCTTGGGGATGTTTTTAGCATCTCCTATGACGTTTAGGATGCGTGAGTGCGGAGTTTTGAGTAGTCGGGTTTTAGTTTTGCCGGGCGACCAAATCGGCGATTTTTGGCAGTTTTTGCGATTTTCGCGTATGTTCCGCGCACCTTGTGCACGTTGTACCTTGCTAGCGAACTTTAGTAGTTTCGTTTGGGTTTTGCGTCGTTCGTGTTATATAACCTTATGTTGGTATTGATGTAAATTCCAGGTTCGGTCGTGGAGACGTCAGACGCGGCGCGAAAGGGGAAAGCGGTGATTGGACACAGCCCGCCAGGGATTCCGGTAAGTAGATGTAACATCTACGGGGGACTATCGTTGGATGGCGCAAGCCGCCCGATAGTTTTAGTAACTTACAAGATTCTTAGTGATGTTAGTAATTAGGGGTGAAATACGTATATGATCATTTGCTACATTCATACCCTATATTGACATACCTATACGAAACCATTTTATAGGACACCTGCACCATTGCTAGGGTTTTTATATGCAGCACGAGCACTATTCATGCTTACACACACACCCTGGTAATTGCCATGCCACCACACTAGATAACCTTTAAATTGAAACCTTTTACTATAATTGATACTTAAACTCGCACTATTTCTTTAATTCCTTAAAATGAAATCGTAGGATTGCTATTCATGTGCATGTGTTTCATCATATTATTTGTTCATGCCTAATCTATTAATCACACATCGCAACTTGATTATTGATACCATATGCATTCATTATCATTGACATATGCACTTATGAGGATTTCTTGAGATTTTATGATATTTCTGGATTTCGGGGGAAAGCCGCAAAATTTCTAAACTATTATATTTTTAAAATATGTAAATTGCGGTTTTCTAGTGATGTAAGTGTCGTCCACCATGAGTTTGCTGTGGTTTTGGAGATCCGTGTCGAGGAGTGGAGGAACCGTCACGGGTACATGGTGGGCCCGGTAAGGTACCTCGGGGCAAGAGGAATGTGGTGTTGACGTTGAGCCTGGCTGGGGACGGATTACCTACCGGTGACTGTTTGGGACGGCGGATATCCAGAGGATACCGACCGTGGCCGCTAGATGATGAGATTTTGATATTTGAGATGGGTCAGCCGGACGGCTGAGGCCAGAGATACATTGATATGAGATTTGAGACAGTTTTGAGGTGTCGATGCTGGACACAGGTTCTTGTTGATTCTATTGGTATTGTGCTGGTATTTCAAAAGACATTCTTAAAGGGGAAAACATGATTTCTAATACTTACACATTCAGATCACGAGTTGATTCACATTGCATTCATACCTGCTAGTATATCCATATTGCATACATACTTGCCATTATGTCCTGCCTTACCTGTATTTAGATGCTAGGATGCTTGTGTGCATGCATTCGATAGCCTGTGTAGATGTTATTTATTACTCACGAGTTGGCAACTCACCCCCGTTGTGCCATAGCCTTTTTCAGGTCCGCTCCGTCAGTACAGTAGCGGCGGGTGCGCTTGCTTCTTTTGCCTCTTTTGCCTGGACTCGAGATTTTGCTCATAGGTGGGTTATGTTATTATTTTTGTACCACCTTGTATATTCTTTGTATCTAGTGTACTCCATCTACTGTTTCTACCAGTATTATTGTATATTGACCTAGAGATGAGACTGTGAGGTTTGTGGACTTTTATGCTGTATTTTGGGGTCGAGCTCACTTGAGTCGACATGATGTTTTCTTATGCTTCATTATGATTATTTCGCATGTTGTTGCTTTATATTGCGTGGGATTTGTGACCGCCTTGTGGCGAAGAGCTAGCTCCCGCTTGGGGATGCCTTATTTGTTGGATTTATATATATATTCTTGTTGTACCCATTTTGGGGGCCAGTATTTACAAAGGAGACTCTGCCGAAATTTTCGGAAAAAATTGATATTGTTTTTAAAGAGGTTTTATATGACTTATTTGATAACTCGTTTTCAATTGATTGGGTTCTCTTCACTCTTTTGCTTATTTGGTTTTGGTTTCTGGGCTTTGGCTTACTTATTTTACGGACGTCTTGAGACGTTTCGTAACCTAAGTGCCAGTCACGTTCCGTACCCTGTGGGTCGTGACATACTCTGACGCAAACTTCTGCCCAAGGGGTCACTCCCGATGAAGGGATCTCGGCCCTTGCCTCGTCGAATGAGGTGCTGGATATTCCAAACTGAATACCGTTGTGCAAAACAAAAGAGAACATGCTTGTAATAACAGCTTTTTGAAAATTGTTCCAACAACATCGAATAGGTTTGTTTTCCTTGCATTAATCAGAATCAATGCAGTCCCATCAATTAATAACACCAGAAAATAACAAAAATAAAATGTACGTATATGCCATCTGCATTCGCCACTGGGTCTCGTCATCACCCGTTAGGTTACTTAACTAACGACAGAGCGGGGACTGGACTAGCACGGGTGTAAAACATATACAACATCTACTAGTATATTTATCAATATACGATAATCGCTCTAGGAGTGATAAATGCAACATCAATGAAATGTAATAAGCATCATAGAACGATACAGATATCTGGATGCCCCGTGTTTTCTTTGAGCCACAAGCGAAACCCGACGTTTCCCTGGTCGTGTGGATAGCCTGTGCAATAAAACCTAGACCCCTACGAGTGCGGAAAGTTACGCGCCAAAACCTAAAGCGAGGCAGCCCCCTTCAACAAAGTGAATGGACCACCCAGCACTTAACGGAATCTGGTAACTTGAGCACCCCTCCTTGGATCAACCCGTACCCCCTACGAGTGCGGTGAATAGCCCGCCAATACTAGAGTGAAGCCTCCTCCGTCTCAAAGCCATGAGATGTGGGCCCGTTGCCCTCTAGATCCCGGCTATCCATGCACTCCACCGTGGGGTAATCCTAGTACAGAAAATAAAATATGTACAACGGGTACATCGACCTCAACCCGGTTGTGCCCCAAATGAATAATATACAAACAGATAGTGACAGCAGTCCACATGTCGGACGCTCGCCGCGCGATATCAAATATATAAATATATCCAAACTGCACTAACATTGTACACATCTATCCACCACGATAAATCCGCAACATCACAGCACAACACAGAACATCAACGCGAATGTCACATTCGCAAACCCGTCTAAAAGAGCTATAGCAATTAGATAAGATTTACAGCTCGAATGACATTCACGGTCGTAGATAGTAATGTAAGTACTGCGAACTAACGTATTTAAAATTTCGATCGACAAAACTTCCCGAAATGGGCCACAAGTAATAATCCAGTACTCAAATAAATCTGGGCCCAAACAAAATATTCTAGAAACCACAATTCCATGTACCTGACACCCAGAAGAAAAATGAATCGTTGAGTCCACAATTTCACCGCGCAACCGCGGCTAACATGCCTGTTCTGCCGCGGTTCAGCGACGTTATGGTGAGATCGTACTTTCAAATTTCTTCAGGGGTCTTAAAAAAGCCTGCACGATTTTCTGACATACCGAAAATAATTTTTCGACCACTAAAAACTTTCGAGAGAAACATCATGAATGGAAATGCGGCTTTGAAAATTTTGTTCGATCGAGGTTTTAAACATGTTAGAACTAGCTAATATGCGTTAATGGCATGGCTCTGATACAATGTAATTCTACGGTAGCGCCCCGGCCGTCAATCCGAGGCCAAATGCGGAACAAAAACTTTTTACGAAACCGGCGCTATCGTAGTCTTTCACTCAGATCGAACCATTAACACTAAACTAGTTAAGTTCAAGAAGTTAGAATGACTATACCGATCGATCCGTATCCTTTGGTCTTTAGTCACCATCCTTAGCTCCTCGCGGAATCTCCGATCTCGCTCGATCTCCGGTCTCCTCGTCGAAGTGGTACCACATCTAGAAGTCTTTTTACGGGCTCCCGCTTCAAACCGAAGCAACTCGAATATGAAGTTTGCTAGCCGACATGTCCAAGATGAAGTAGAGAATCAAACTTTTTCTCAAGCATCCATTGATTCTCAACACATGAGATTGTATGGATGGAGGTTGAAGAAGATGCCCATGGAGGAAGAAGTGAGCTTAAGAGAAGAAGAAGAAAATGGCTTATGTTATTGTGTGATCTTTTGAGAGAGAGAGAGATATATCAATATATCAAATCCCC
Organism: Agapanthus africanus; assembly: GCA_030015575.1. Lineage (NCBI taxonomy): Eukaryota > Viridiplantae > Streptophyta > Magnoliopsida > Asparagales > Amaryllidaceae > Agapanthus > Agapanthus africanus. The sequence goes on from JASDDO010000016.1 coordinate 46,816,118, forward strand.
AAGCCAATACTTGGCTTCCCCTCTCTCTCCAAAATATCCCCACAAAACATAATTAGCCACAAAATCAATCCATGTCACATTTAATGTTCACCCAAACCAATACCATGAGTCACCATGTTCTTGTGGCATGAAAAGATGCATGTGGAAAAAACTTGCACTCACATTTTCCTCCATTAAACATTTAAACCAAAATGTTTAATCCAACAAAAAGATATGGCATCAACTAAAGTAAACTTATGACGGATCACAAGAATACCCCTCATATGTATATACATACCTGTATCCGCATTCCGACTGAATGTGAACACAATGAGACTAAAGTAATCCAACAAATCTAAAACTAGGATCCGGCTTAAACCAAAGCCCACTAGTATGATTCGTCCGATCATGATCCGTGCACAAGTGCACGTATATGATCGAACCCTTCCATAAAACCATACGGCCTCTACAACATTTTGCCCGAAACTTGGGAAACTATCTGTTGGGGACTCTAATGACTCGTCAATACACCGGCAGTGGGTTTAACCATAAACACGTCAGTGGTACTAGCTGTACGTAACGGTCACCCAGGTATTGACCAAAAAGGAGGCTGATGACCAAACTCATCCTGAAACCCTACTGAGCTTGTCAGTGACAATATCCGTACAGTCCGATCCGTTCTTCTATGAGTATCGCATATCGGGCCTAGGGGGCTGGTAAACGTCAGACCCCCAATAGCGGTATAAGTCATATCATAGTGTAGCCCAGAACATCCTGAGATACTACTGGAATACCTACCAGTAAATATCACTTGCCTTGGCCAAGGACTTCGTGTAATGGCTCTCCTAGAAAAAGCGCGATCTCACCCCCAATACCGGAAGAGACGAATCCCCTGCCGATCCGCTCACTGCCTCTATGTGGCTCGGGACTGTAACCAACTAAAACCTGTTTGCACGACTCCTTTGAGCTATGGTAGGATAGTAATCAAAGTATAGTGGGAACTCACACGAGACAAATGACGATCTCAGGTCGATGGACTAACCTGTACACATGTCACCAGGGAACTGCTATCTGACGACAAGTATAATACCAACTAGCATGTTCCCGGCGGGTCTTGTCCAGTGTACTCATAACCCAATGAGAACCTGTATACGTCTTAGGTGAACCAACTGACACCAATGGCTTGTGAGACCGTCCATCGCCCCTCGTCGGGGTCTCGATCCTTATACACTAGTCTACTCATGGAGTATCGATGCCCTGTCTCGAAACTCCCACGACTAGGGACACTTTAAGGATGTGCTTATAGACTACCCAACTCTCACGTATATGATCGCCATCATACTGCTGGTAGTCAAGCAAGAATCCTAAAGGCTCTATCAACGTGTGATAGTGATCTGTAATATCACCTAAAGCATGTACACGATGATAAAGACAAACCAGATAGCATACTATCATCTCGAGTAAGACTGTCCTACCGGTATAGGTCATCCCTCAATCATTGCAATCACGTGCCTGCGATCCAATAATTAACTTTGAGGGCACTATATCCAATAATCCCGAGGCATATGCAGGCAATGAGCGATAGGAGGGGTTTCGTCTCTCCCGGTATTGGGGGTTGATATTGTGCTATGCTCGATTGGTTATAACAGGAAGTCCCTGGCCAGGTTTGCTGAGATTTACTGATAAGAGTTATCAGTAGTTTCTTGATCTGTTATGAGCCATACATCGGCATGACATATTGAGTTATTGGGGTCGACGAAGAGACAGGACTGTAGGGTAAGTGTTGCTAATTGGCTCGACGGGAGTTTTGACAGGTTCGCTTGTTCTTCTTCTGATTGCTTAATACCCGGGTGGCCGTTACGTTTAGCTGACCGCTTGCGGCCTGTGGGTGTTTGATGTGATCATCACCTACTGCCGGTGTATTGACGAGTCTTAGAGTCCTACACAGGATTTTCCTAGCTCAGGCGAAACTATGTGGTATGCATATGGGATATGCGCGGGAGCTCGATTAAATGCGTGTATATGATGCCGTGTTTTAACCGGACGTTTTCTATTGGTCGGGTCGTATGAGATATGACCGGTTTATTAACTCAAGTGTTGATTTAATATTGACTTTTATCTCATTTATATAAACCTTTTCTATTTGGATGTGTGTGCATGTATGCACATACACATGTTGATGTGAAAACATACATACATGCATACATGTGTCATGGTTGTTGATACACTAGAGATGGCAATGCAAGACTCACATGTTAGATAAATATGCATACATGTGTGTCATGGTTGTTGATACACTAGAGATGGCAGTGCAAGACTCACATGTTAGATAAATATGGTTGTTGATACACTAGAGATGGCAATGCAAGACTCATATATGTTTTCATTATTGATAAAAAGAAATGATTAAATCATGGTTGATTTTTCTTCATCATTATTCTTTACTTGACCAAAGTAAGACCATGGTTTAATTTCATTTGCTCTTTAACTCACATATGAAAATATCTAGATATTTATTAACCGTGGTTTGGATATGAGTGTGACTCATATATCTATTTTCATTTCTCATTTTATCATGAGAGATATTATCATTATCACAAATGAGCTCAAGCTAGCCATCTTAATCTTCTTCCTCTCTCATGCTCTCTTGAGTTTTTCCTTTGAGTGAAGAAAAGAAAAAGAAATGGTTTTTAAGTGAGAACACAAACCACATCACCAATCTATACTTCTCTAGCCCATTAGTGTAGATTGCTTGCTTCACCTTCATCTTGATCAAGTGGAGCAAGGAGCTTGAGCAAGCGGACTCCGGGTGGATCTTCGTGGACTTGGAAGGATTCAAGTGAGCCGTTTCAAACTCTAGAAGATCCAAGGAGTCACCAAAGGAGGTCTACAAAGGTTGTATTTCTCCCCACTTAGTGTTAGACACTAGTTTGTATGTGATACAATTAGATGTTACCCTAACTTTCTAGTTAGATTCATGGTTAGATTTGTTTAGCACCCCCTAAATTTTTGTTATAGCATGTGTGATGCAATCCTAACCCTAGGCAAGGTGCTAAAGAATCCTTACAGTGGTATCGGAGCTACTAGGCATTGGATGTCGACCTATGGGGGGTTCTCACTGTGTGACAGTGTGGCGAAGCATAGGCTCTTACCCTCAGGGTGTCCCGAGACCGGAAGGTGTTCCGGTGGGTTGTAGTCCTCGCGAGGGGGCATGCGTAAAAAGTGGCTGCTGAGAGACCTGTAGGTGCCACGACGACCCCATTGGATGGGGTGGCTGCCTTGCTTACAGTGGTATCAGAGCCAAGCCAGAAACTTAGACGATGATAAAGATAATACGAAACCGAAACAACTCCGAAAAATACGGATTTCTGGAACCTTGAATTCTGCTCTCTGTCGATTTATAAATGGTCTGTAAAAATTATTTTAGCAACTGCAGAAGGATGTATGTGATACATATAGAACACAGAACAAAATTGATGCAATTCCCTCGGATTTCACCCGGGCACATGCTCCAAAAACCAATGAGGCCAACCAGAATTGCCTCGATTTATTCCTGTGCTCTAGTCTGTAGATTTTGGGGTTTCAGGTATTGTTTGTTTAGCTCAAAATTTCATGTGATTTTAATTTTGGTTAAGGGCCAATTCGGAGTGTTTCGTAGTCGTATATTTTAACATTGTAATGGTAATGTAACATTTCAGAAAAATAAAATATTATTTTTGGGAATTTATAAAATTAAATAATAAATATTATGAATATTTTAATAATGCAGTATAATTAAATACCGATAAATTGGGAAATATTTGGAAAATTATAGGAATTACTGAAAAGAGGGTGTTTTATTTGATTTAAGCAAATTATGAATTTTTATAATTAATTATATACAATTTTATGATAATCGCGATTAAGTATCGCTAATCGTGCATTAAGCTTGTTTTGTGCATGTGACATGCACCAAGTCATTTTTCATATTTGCTGCATTTTTCTACCATGGCTTTTCTTTTTCCTCATGCATGATTTGTTTTTAAAAATGAGAACAGAAAAGAAAAGAAAAAGGAAAAGAAATGAAAAGGAATAAAGAATGAGGGATGGGCATGAGAGAGAAGAGAGGGTGAGGGGTTGTGTTGACTTGGTCATTGGTTTCCACTTCATTGTTTCCCTCTTCATTTTCCCTCTCCTGCTTCATGGCTGCCCTCCACCTCCTCCCTCCTCTACCTCCTCACAACTCCATGAAAAACTCATCAAAACTTCATCTCCACTTCATTAAAAACATGCATAAAGCTCCCTACAAGCATTTTGGACCAAGAAAATCGGATTTTGAGCACTTGGGGCAACTCAAGAAAATTCTTGAGTTGCCAAATGAGGTAATTCTTTCAACTTTAGCATAGTATTCCATTCACTTTAGCTTCCTTGCATGTTTAGAAGTGATATAGTGATGTTTAGTGAGGTTAGAAAATTCCAAGTTAGGATTTTGAGGAATTTTGAATTGAGATAGTGTAATTGAGGTTTAATAGTGACCTTAAGCCCCCATAGTACTAACACCTGGACAAAACCAGGAGCTAGAACCCCAAACACAGAACTTTAGATATCGAATGTCGGTTTGTGATTAAATAGTGGGTGCAGGGAAATCTAGAGTGACCTGGAGATTTTATGAGAAAAACAAGCAATACCATTGACCTATATTAGACACTAGGAGGCCACCCTACCAATATGAACCCATTTTGAGCCTCCCCAACCGAGATGGCCGGATTTCTAGCCCTTGTGGTCGGCCACATTTTGGGTGTATGGGTCTAGGTTTCTTCTATAGCTCATATACCCTATATACAACACCCCAGTACTGTTTGTTTATCCCATTTTCACCTGAACTAAAATCTGGAGCATGTTTTCATGAGTTGTTGTATTGTTTTTGTAACTTTTTATGGCATGAAGTTTTGATATTTGGTTTTATATCGGTCACTTGACGTTTGTACGTCTATATCGGGTGTTGTTTGGTTGATTTGCGTGAGTAGACCATAAGTTTTAACCAATGAGTGATTCGTGTGTCGTTTCGATTGCGAATTGGATTTTAATGCGATACGATACATTATCATATGTAGGTACATCCGCGTAAACTTCGAGATGACAAGCGTGAGCGTGGCGACATCGACTTCGGCAAGCAAGGACCAAGGTGGGTAGATATATATCTACGGGGGAAGTCGGGTGGATGGTGTATAGCACCCCCGCAGTTCGTAGTGTAGTATACAAATACGTTATATATGATTATAAATATGTGTATTGTGATACATGGATGATTATCAAGATATGTTTTAGGTGTTCATGGGTTAGTTTTAGTGTAATTAAAAGTAACTTAGTTTAGCTTCTTAGTCACGAACCCTAGAGTAAAAATTACACCCACACGCGCACACACACACTTAAATTATTTTACTTGTGCGTATATGGGGATATATACATATACATACATATATATATATATATACATACATATATATATATATATATATATATATAGACATACAGGTATGTGAATATATGTATATATATATATATATATGTATACATATACTTGGATATGAGGATAGTATATGATATTTGGAGATGAGTCGATGAGATCGGGCGTGATGCCATGAGATCGGTGATGTGATTTGGTTCGTATTATGAGATACGACATGATGTTATAGTGGGTCCTTAGGCGTGGTGTTTTCATACACACACATATATTATACGTAGATGGTATTGTAAGTCGATGTAGTACACCCCAGTACTTATGGGGAGGCGGAATTTACAAAAACTTATCAAGTTTAAACAACAAACATCGACTAACCGCTTGAATCGAAGCTAAACCCTAAAAACCGTATTCTATGAGTTTCTTTTCATAAGAGATTAGGGATTATACCTAATGAACCGGTCCTTCTTCTTTACGTCCTCCTTGGTTCTCCTCGGCCTTCTCTAGGTAGTAGACGATCCACCCGAGAGCGAAACTCCAAGCTAAACCTCTAACTTGAGGTAACTAATCAACTTTGATTGCTAATCAAAGATGAGAGGATGATATAGAGTGTAGGTTATGGATTGTTTAGTCTAACTAATCCTTTGATCTCAACACATGAGGATTAAGGATTAGGGTTAGAAGATGAGAGCTAGAGGAGAGAGAATGTGTGATATGATAATGAAAGAAGAGAGAGAGTGTATCATATTATTATGAAGCATTCTTATTTTCTAAAAATCAATAAAGGAAATGAATAAGCATGCTTCACAAAATATCTTGTGATGATTCATTAACATGAGTCATTAAGCAATAAATGTGCATTAATGAAGTGAATGAATCACCACTATGACTCACTCTCTTTCCAAAACAAACCTCCTTAGTCACATCTTCTAGAAGCTTCTCGAGTAATTACGAGAACGCCCCTCCGATCCGTAAAAAATACGGAAAAACTTTAGACTGTAAAAATCCAATAACCGGATACCAGTAACTGGCTTAAACCAAAGCCGACTGGTAAAATCTGTCCGAAAGTCGTACGCGCGTAAACGCACGTATGCGTCCGAACCCTTTGTCGCAAAACCATGCAACCTCTATATCGTTTCGCCTGGAGTAGGAAACTCTCTGTGTGGGACTCTAGAGACTCGACTACTACGCTGGCAGTGGGTTTAACCACAGACCGCAAGCGGCACTAGCTGTACGTAACGGTCCCCAGGTAGTTGTCGATAAGAAGGCCGATGAGTAAACCCATCCGAACTCCTACTGAGTCTGATGTGACAATCTCCATACAGTCCGGTCCGTTCGTCCATGACTATCGCATATCGGGCCTAGGGGGGCGGCAAGCGTCAGTCCCCTAATAGCGGTATAAGTCGTGTCGGAGTGAAGCCCATTACACCCTGAGAAACTGCTGGAACCTACCAGCAAATCTCGCTTGCCCTGGCCAGGGACTTTGCGTAATGGCTCTCTGACACAGCACGATATCTACTCCCAATACCGGGAGGGACGAATCCTGTCTAACCGCCACTGCCTCCAAGTGCTCGGGACTGCACCCAACTGCTACCTGTTTGCACGACTCCTTTGAGCCGTGGTAGGGTAGCAATCTAAGAACAGTGGGACACACTCGAGGCGAAGTAGCAGTGTCAAGTCTGCGGACTACGCTGTACTCATGTCACCTGGGAACTGTTCACTGACGACTGGTATCAAACCAACCAACAGTTCCCTGTGAGTCCTGTCCGGTGTACCCGTAACCTAACGAGCACCTGTATACTATCTCCAGTACGACGTACTGATGGCTGTGGGACAGACCATCTCCCCAACTGGGATGAGAAGCGTACACACTAGTCTACTCCGGAGTATCGATGCTCTGTCTCGATAATCCAACGACCAGGGACCTGAATAAGGATGTGCTTGTAGACTACCCAGCCCCCACTAGTGTGACTGCCATCACAACGCTGGTAGCCAAGCAAGATCCTAAGAGCTCTATCAATACGTATACTCACATATTAAGATAGAAAAACCAAGTAGCATACTACCATGTTTAGCAAGACTGTTATATACATGTGAATATCCCAAGCTTCCATTAAGTAATATACAAGCTAGTATGATACAGTAATGGCCTTCTAGGGCATAAACACTAACAATCTCCCACTTGCACTAGGGCCATGTACTGGCATATCGCAGACCAATGATCTCGAGTAGCCTCTCGAACTGAATCTGAGGAAGGGCCTTCGTGAATGGATCAGCAATGTTCTCTTCTGAAGCAACTCTCCGAACCTCGATCTCCTGACGATCAATGATCTCATTGATCAGGTGATACCGCCTCAAGATGTGTCTGGACTTCTGATGGGACCTTGGTTCCTTCGCTAAAGCTATAGCTCCGTTGTTGTCGCAATACAGAGGTATTGGATCAACTATGGTAGGAACCACCTGAAGTTCTGTTAGGAACTTCTTCATCCAGACTGCTTCTTTTGCGGCATCGCAAGCAGCTATATACTCCGCTTCCATCGTCGAGTCAGCAACGGTGTCCTGCTTGGAGCTCTTCCAGCACACCGCCCCTCCATTGAGGGTAAAGACATAACCCGACATGGACTTGGAATCGTCCTTATCACTCTGGAAGCCGGAATCAGCAAAGGCCTCTAACCTGAGGTCTTTTCCGCCGTAAACCAAGAACATCTCCTTAGTCCTCCTCAGGTACTTGAGAATGTTCTTTACTGCTATCCAGTGTTTCTCCCCTGGGTCTGACTGATACCGGCTTACCACGCTTAGTGCGTAAGCTACATCTGGTCTGGTACACAACATCGCATACATTATAGAGCCTACCGCAGAAGCGTAGGGTATAATAGACATGCGTTCCCTTTCCAAATCAGTCTTGGGAGACATCTCTTTGGAGAGGGTGATTCCGTGACAAGCCGGTAGATTACCGCGCTTAGAATCTTCCATACTGAATCTTTTCAGTACAGTGTCGATATACCTGGACTGCGAAAGTCCCAACATCCTCTTGGATCTATCACGATAGATCCGGATCCCCAGAATGTAAGAGGCATCACCCAGGTCTTTCATGGAGAACCTGTGCGACAAGAATCCTTTGACAGATTGTAGCATAGGAATGTCATTTCCTATCAATAGAATGTCATCCACGTACAAGACGAGGAATACGACACTTCTGGCCACAACTTTACTATATATGCACGGTTCATCTGGATTTTTGATAAAGTCATATTCTTTGACTGTCTCATCAAAACAGATGTTCCAACTCCGCGATGCCTGCTTTAGTCCATAAATGGACTTAAGCAGCTTGCATACTTTCCCGCTGCTCCCACTCTGATTGAAACCCTCTGGCTGATCCATATAGACGCTCTCTTCTAAATTTCCATTCAGAAAAGCCGTCTTTACGTCCATCTGCCAGATTTCATAATCATGGAAGGCAGCAATTGCAAGAAGGACCCGAATGGATTTGAGCATAGCCACTGGAGAAAAGGTTTCGTCATAGTCCAAACCAGGTCTTTGACGAAAACCCTTTGCAACAAGTCTAGCCTTATAGGTTTCCACCTGTCCATCTACACCAATCTTTTTCTTGAAGATCCATTTGCATCCTATGGGTTTTACCCCATCTGGAGCAAAGTCCAAAGTCCATACTTTGTTGGTGTACATGGACTCCATTTCGGTCCGCATTGCATCTAGCCATCGTACCGAGTCGCCGCTCTGGATGGCCTGCCTGAAGTCAGTAGGTTCATCATCATCTATGATGCAATCCTCTCTATCCCCATCTATGAGAAAACCGTAGTATCTCTCAGGCGGACGAGACGGCCTACTACTCCTGCGGAGGGGTGCGGGAATGTTCTGTTCTTCTTGAACCTCGGGTTCTACCAAACTTTCAGTAACAGCTTGTGGTTCTGGAATTTCTTCCAGTTCTATTTCGCTCCCATTTGTATCCTTTTCTAAAACTTGTTGTTCTAAAAAATGGGCATTACGAGAAACAAAAACCTTTTGTTCCTCTGCGTAATAGAAGCAATATCCCTTGGAGTTCTTTGGATATCCTACAAGCTTACACAGTACTGATCGTGCCTCGAGCTTGTCCACATGCTGCTTTTTTACAAAAGCTGGACATCCCCAAATTCTTACATACTGAAGATAGGGTTTCTTCCCACTCCACATCTGATATGGTGTGGTAGGCACAGTTTTGGTTGGAACTCTGTTCAAAATATATGCCGCTGATTCTAGCGCATATCCCCAGAAAGATCGTGGTAACTCAGTATTACTCATCATGGATCGTACCATATCCAATAGGGTTCGATTCCGTCTCTCCGATACACCGTTGTGCTGTGGAGTGTATGGAGGAGTAAGCTGAGAGAGAATTCCTTTCTCTTTTAGGTAACCTAGGAACTCGGCACTTAAGTATTCTCCACCTCGATCAGATCTTAGTGTCTTAATACTTTTGCCTGTTTGGTTTTCCGCTTCACTCTTGAATTCCAGGAATTTCTCAAAGGCCTCTGATTTATGCTTCATTAAGAAAACATACCCATACCTAGAGAAATCATCTGTAAAAGTAATGAAGTAGGAATAACCACCTCTCGCATGTGTAGACATTGGACCGCATACATCACTGTGTATGAGTCCTAAGAGCTCGCTCGCTCTTACTCCTTGTCCAGTAAATGGAGTCTTTGTCATCTTTCCTTTGAGACAAGATTGACAAGTGTCATAAGTTTGATATTCGAACGTGTCCAAATATCCTTCTCTATGCAACTTAGTCAACCTTCTCTCATTGATGTGACCCAGTCTACAATGCCATAAGAAAGCTTTATTTAAATCTGGAGACTTTCTTTTTAGTGTGTTCTGGACATTGAAAATTTGGAGTTGGTTTAACACATATATGCCGTTATTTAGAGTACCGGACCCAATCAAACCATGATTAAGGTGGATGTTGACAACATCTCTTACAAACGTGAAATCATAACCTTTATTTGATAACAAGGAAACTGATATGATATTACACGTTAAGCTGGGTACAAAATAACAGTTATGTAAAACCAAAATGTGTCCACTCGTCAATCCTAGGTGATAATCCCCGACGGACGCAGCTCCCACGCTAGCTCCGTTAGCAACCCTGAGGATCATATCACCTTCCTTCAGCACTCTACGGTTTCTCAGTGCCTGCAATGAATTGCAAATATGAGATCCTGACCCGGTATCCAATACCCAGGAAGTAGAGTTGATCGACAGACAATTCTCAATTACAAACACACCTGAAGTCGAAGCCACAGCTTGCTTCGGTTCCTGGTTCTTGGCGTTCCACGCCTTGCAATCCTTCTTCCAGTGCCCTTTCCTGTGACAATGGAAGCACTCATCCAGGCCAACTACCGGTGCTGTAAACTTTTTCTTTCCCTTCTTTCCCACCTTACTAACACCTCCTCTAGGTCTGGGTGCGGCCTTCTTCTTCCTTCCTTTGGCCCTAGCCTTGGACCCGGAAGAAGATGAACCGCCAACAAACATAGCGGGTGTTTCCCTTGCCTTCTGCAAGGTGCCCTCTGCACTCCTTAACATGTTTAGGAGTTCCGCAAGTTCAACTTCTTTTCCTTGAAGATTGAAGTTGAGGATAAACTGGGCGTAGGTGGGAGGAAGGGACTGGAGAACAAGGTCTGTATAGAGCTCATTATCCAAAGTCGTCCCAAGGTCTGCGAGCTCTTCTATATAGCCAATCATCTGTAGGACATGTTCACCTACCGATGACCCGACAGCCAACCTCGCTCGAAATAATTTCTTTGAGGTCTCGTATCTTGCTATACGAGATTGCTCTCCATAAAGTTCCTTTGTATGGAGAAATATGCCATCTAAGGACATATCCTCGTGCCTCCTCTGATGTTCATTATTCATCGAGGCAAGCACGATGCACTTGGCTCTCGCGCAATCTAAATCCCAGGTTTTGCGGATTTCCTTATCCGCATTGCTGGATTTGGGACCAAGGACAGCAGGTGCTGTAGCGGTGAGGACGTACCCCAGTTTGTCATAGGTCAAAGCCATCTTGACATTCCGCAGCCAATCTTTATAGTTTGGCCCCGTCAGTATATTTTTCTCTAAAAGTAACTTAAGTCCAGTCATTTTCAGGGTCGCTGCAATTAGGAGAGAGAGAAGAAAACTCTTTAGCATGATGCTCTTGCAAGTTTAGAGTGGTTTTTAGTTTATCTAAACTGGATGGCTCCCACTGTTTCTCGAATCCTTCCTCAAACCATAAAAGAAGAATTAGCCAAGACTATTCTCACCGTACAATACTTGCTTAACCGTTCAGCCAGGCCGGTGTCGATACTTCGAGGGAGGTTTTCCAACGCTTTCGTGAAGTTCCTTAATTAAATAACCTCTTTTCTCTGGGGGCGTAACCCCGCTGACACTTTTCTGGACACCTACTAGGTTTATAGCATTGATCGTTAAGCGACGAATATCCTGATAAGTAGCATATACTCACAGTAGGATCGGGATCCAAATATCATCGTCTGATAATGCTGTAGGAATGCTACCAACATTCATCAAACTCAAAATGGTATGCATCTCTTTGCAAATTTCAGTTTCTTTAGAAATTCCCGATATAAGTTTTTACCCCATGCTCTTATGACCTTGGCGTTGGTCAAAATGTCATAAGTCACATGTCAAGTTCTACCCATCATTATCTTGTTAATTTGAACCCATCCGTATATATCCCTGACGTTGGCCAAATGATAATACGACTGTCCCAAACCAACTCATCTATCTATGCAACAAATGAATATCCAGCAGCTACCAAACACTATGCCATGACGTTGGCCAAAACTGCATAGCTTGAATACTACTGAATACCCAAATGAAATGACGGAGGGCTACGACTGGTTTTGGCGAAACCGTGAACGTAGTGAACTTGATATAACCGAAGGAACCTGATAGCTTTTAAAAGGAGTGGTTAAATCTCCGCATTTAAAAATATCTGTTTTAAAAATAACCGAGTGGTTTCTTTTAAATTGTTCCAACGATTTAAACTTTGGTTTGTTTTACTTTGCATTATAGATAATGCGTCCCATCATTAACCTATCATTGCAGAAAAACAACGAAAATATAACGTCCTCTTATGCCATCCGCATTCGCCACGGGGTCCCGTCATCACCCGTTAGGTTACTTAACTAACGACAGAGCGGGGGCTGGGCTAGCGCGGGTGTAAAACATAAGTGACGTCTAAATAGCTATAGTAAATATAGATATTTTACATTCGTCTGACGCAATGATATTCATTCCAGAACACAGATAAACAATATTGGATTTGCAAGCAATCTGTATTTTTTTCGAGCCTGCAAGAAAAGACAGATTACACAGTTGTGATGAATAGCCGTTTACCCCACCCTCGACCCCTACGGGTACGGCAAACTACCCACCCGGCAGTTTGTGTACCCCACCTTGGGTCAGTCCTAGGAGCAAAAACAGTAAAATGAAATAATACAACGGTGGCTACGACCGCAACCTGGAAGTGCCCCGCGAAAATAATATTACAACAAATTACATTTACAACAAATGAATTAAACAATAACCCTTTGCTAACCCCGGCTATACACCACAACAGTCCAATACAGTTTATATGCACAAACAGATATAACCATTTCAGAAATGTGCAACCCCCTGCCAACCGACATACTAGCAGTTGGGGAAGGTTTACGAACACATCAAACAATCACAGATATAATCCAATACGCAAATACAGTATTTTTCGATCGAATAAACAACTTCAAAATTGCTCCAAAATCTGCTCTGTTAAACAGTAACCTGAGCAATAATTAAATATTCCAGAAAACCCTAAATGTCACAGGGGACCCACACAAGAAAGACGAGTCCATGACTCGACCAAAGCGCCGCGGATGCGCGGCAGATCCCACCGATCCGCCGCGCTTCCGCGGCCGAGTTGCCGAGTCATGGGCTCGAATTTCTTGGGTGTTCTCCTGGACCCCTTTGTAGCTCTCTGAACACTCCAAAAAAATTTTAGGACTTCATTTTCACTTCGACAGAAACTTAACAGAACTAGGGTTTTCCGGCTTCGTTTTTTCGTTCGAAATTCGTACAAATTTGCGATTAAGTTATTTAGTGTTTAGCGAGGCTCTGATACCACTGTAAGTCGATGTAGTACACCCCAGTACTTATGGGGAGGCGGAATTTACAAAAACTTATCAAGTTTAAACAACAAACATCGACTAACCGCTTGAATCGAAGCTAAACCCTAAAAACCGTATTCTATGAGTTTCTTTTCATAAGAGATTAGGGATTATACCTAATGAACCGGTCCTTCTTCTTTACGTCCTCCTTGGTTCTCCTCGGCCTTCTCTAGGTAGTAGACGATCCACCCGAGAGCGAAACTCCAAGCTAAACCTCTAACTTGAGGTAACTAATCAACTTTGATTGCTAATCAAAGATGAGAGGATGATATAGAGTGTAGGTTATGGATTGTTTAGTCTAACTAATCCTTTGATCTCAACACATGAGGATTAAGGATTAGGGTTAGAAGATGAGAGCTAGAGGAGAGAGAATGTGTGATATGATAATGAAAGAAGAGAGAGAGTGTATCATATTATTATGAAGCATTCTTATTTTCTAAAAATCAATAAAGGAAATGAATAAGCATGCTTCACAAAATATCTTGTGATGATTCATTAACATGAGTCATTAAGCAATAAATGTGCATTAATGAAGTGAATGAATCACCACTATGACTCACTCTCTTTCCAAAACAAACCTCCTTAGTCACATCTTCTAGAAGCTTCTCGAGTAATTACGAGAACGCCCCTCCGATCCGTAAAAAATACGGAAAAACTTTAGACTGTAAAAATCCAATAACCGGATACCAGTAACTGGCTTAAACCAAAGCCGACTGGTAAAATCTGTCCGAAAGTCGTACGCGCGTAAACGCACGTATGCGTCCGAACCCTTTGTCGCAAAACCATGCAACCTCTATATCGTTTCGCCTGGAGTAGGAAACTCTCTGTGTGGGACTCTAGAGACTCGACTACTACGCTGGCAGTGGGTTTAACCACAGACCGCAAGCGGCACTAGCTGTACGTAACGGTCCCCAGGTAGTTGTCGATAAGAAGGCCGATGAGTAAACCCATCCGAACTCCTACTGAGTCTGATGTGACAATCTCCATACAGTCCGGTCCGTTCGTCCATGACTATCGCATATCGGGCCTAGGGGGGCGGCAAGCGTCAGTCCCCTAATAGCGGTATAAGTCGTGTCGGAGTGAAGCCCATTACACCCTGAGAAACTGCTGGAACCTACCAGCAAATCTCGCTTGCCCTGGCCAGGGACTTTGCGTAATGGCTCTCTGACACAGCACGATATCTACTCCCAATACCGGGAGGGACGAATCCTGTCTAACCGCCACTGCCTCCAAGTGCTCGGGACTGCACCCAACTGCTACCTGTTTGCACGACTCCTTTGAGCCGTGGTAGGGTAGCAATCTAAGAACAGTGGGACACACTCGAGGCGAAGTAGCAGTGTCAAGTCTGCGGACTACGCTGTACTCATGTCACCTGGGAACTGTTCACTGACGACTGGTATCAAACCAACCAACAGTTCCCTGTGAGTCCTGTCCGGTGTACCCGTAACCTAACGAGCACCTGTATACTATCTCCAGTACGACGTACTGATGGCTGTGGGACAGACCATCTCCCCAACTGGGATGAGAAGCGTACACACTAGTCTACTCCGGAGTATCGATGCTCTGTCTCGATAATCCAACGACCAGGGACCTGAATAAGGATGTGCTTGTAGACTACCCAGCCCCCACTAGTGTGACTGCCATCACAACGCTGGTAGCCAAGCAAGATCCTAAGAGCTCTATCAATACGTATACTCACATATTAAGATAGAAAAACCAAGTAGCATACTACCATGTTTAGCAAGACTGTTATATACATGTGAATATCCCAAGCTTCCATTAAGTAATATACAAGCTAGTATGATACAGTAATGGCCTTCTAGGACATAAACACTAACAGGTATCAGTTTGTACTAGACTTTAGACCAGTACCCCAGTTCATGTTATGATGATAAGGATACCAGATAAATGATGAGATAAATGTGATATTCGACCCGTACCCAGATTGGGATGCCGTACGATGGATTTACCGTACGAGCTATATATTGATGATAGATGAATACTATTGACTCGAGAATGTCATATTATATATTGTATCGTATGTGATATTATTGCGGCGGGATCACCGACTATTATATTGATATATATCGACTCATATTTAGGTGGTTTCCTAACCCTTTCGACTAGTCTGTTAGTTTAGTCCTGTAGTTACTTAGTAGATATTAGACGGAGAACGAGTCATACTTATTTCCAAAACTAACAAATCGTGAGTAATTTAAAGACAGGCCAAAGGATACAACGGATATTTCAAAGGATGTACCTTTTCATAGAAACACCGTAGCCCTATTTTCTAAACACCACGATTCGTGCGATTTCAGATATCCAAAAACTGTATGACTCGTATATAGGAATGTATATTTCATTATTGCTGCATTTTCTATTCATTTCCATTTATTCTGCGGTTCGCATTGCATTGCATACCTATATATATTTTCGTGAGTAATGATGAACCCTGTTGTTAGGACACCCGCACCATTACCGATGATGCGTATGCTCCACGTACACTTGCTTGCCGGCTTACACACATCTTCATCGTTAATTGCTATGTCACGTACTCTTTAGAGAATATTATTTCATTAACATAGCTTGCTAGTTGATAGTTCCTATATGTTATTGCTTTCATGTGCTAGTTTAGAGATTGCAGTCTTTATTTAGATACCCATGCATTTTATATTCATTTGTCATGCAATATTATGGGCCATTCCGGCTTGCCGGAGCCCAGTATTCACTGTTATTTACACTTGAGATTTTTTTTCGGATTTCCATGAGATTTCAGGATTTGGAGAAACCGCAAGGATTTATAAAATGTATTATCATTTTTAAAGATACAAAAGTGCGGTTTTCTCCTGATATGATTTGAGATATATCCACCATGAGTATTCTCGGCAATTGAGCGATATCATACACCCGATTCGAGGAGGAGGAGGAACCGTCTGTAGGTGCATGATGGACCCGGTGAGGAACCCCGGGGCGAGAAAGTCGCAGATGATGGCGTTGAGCCTGAGACAAGGGAACACTATTGACCGGTGATTTTATTATGACGCGCCGGATATCCGGAGGATACCGACGTGGTCTTTTATTTGAAGATTTAGGCCAGTCCGGATAGCCGGAGCCCTAGATATTGATATTTGATGATACAGGCCAGTCCGGATAGTCGGAGCCTGAGATATTGAGATTTGATGATACAGGCCTGTCCGGATTGCCGGAGCCTGAGATATTGAGATATTGGGACTTATGTTTTGTGTCGATATTTGACACTGATTCTATGGTGATTTCATTGATGATACCTCGATTTATATACACAGAAATCTCACTAAATTAAGAAAACAGTTTTCTCATTCATGATGTATTCTGTTTTCATTATATTGCATTCATACCTCATATTTATGATATGTTGCTAGCTGAGGCACTAACACGAGCCCTTGGTATTACACTTATATATATATGTTTACCCTTACCACCTTATCATGCTTCATGCTTTATCATTTTGAGAATATATATTTTATGATCGTATTGACCTAGGATTGAGTCATACATACGATTTCTGCTTTGTGATGTTTTCTACTTACGAGTTGGCAACTCACCCCCGTTGTGCCACATTTTCTTGCAGGTTTTGCCGTACAGGTTTCGCTGCGGCTTTGCTGGTTCATTACTCCTTTTTGGGTGATTGCTTTGGTAGGTGGGTTCACTTGCATCGTGACCACCACTGTATCTTATTTATATTCAATTGTATCTAGAAATTCCATCAACCAGACTTGTATATTTTTTAGACCTAGAAGACCAGTTGTATATTCTTTCGACCTTAGAGTGGCGCGTTGTATTATTATGGTTTTCTTGATGTTATTGAGTTTCTTTTTGAGTTTTGATCCTCGCCCTTCGGCGTTGTATATTATATTGCTTGCGTGGTTGTGACCGCCAATTGGCGGAGAGCTAGCTCCCGCTTAGGGATGCCTTTATACATATTATGCATGTTGTACCCGTTTGGGGACAGTATGTACAGAGGATACTCTACCGAAATTTTCAGAAATGACTTGAGGTTTTAAAAATGCATACTTCTGCTTAGTTTGTTAAACCACTTCCTTTAAAACTAAACTTTTCCTTCTTTCTTCTTTTAAATGGTTTAGATTTCTGGGATTTTTGGCTTACTTGAATTAGATGGGGTCCAATAGACTTCATATGATTTATGTGCCAGTCACGTGCCATTTCGGGTCGTGACAAAGTTAGTATCAGAGCACTAGGTTTAACCTTGGTTCGAATCTATGTTTGACTATGCGGAGTCTAGGGCGTATATATATTCGGAACGTAGGATTAACTTTACGGAACTTAGACTTGGTCGAGGGGGTATTAGAACCGAACTTTCGTCGCGTAGGTTGACCTTGGTTGATGGAGTAGGTGACTTAAGGAGAGTGATGTACCGTGTGTATGTTCCGCGGCATACTTACGATATGCTACTCCGCTTAAGAAGCCTTAGGATGTACATTTCCTTTCACAGTATTATATTCATTCCTATGATCTATCTTCATCATGTTAGGTCAAAGTTACCCACCCCGGTCCTTTCGGAGAGGCGGAATAGGTAAAACGAAATTTTTTCCTAACTAGGTAACATGGACCGTACAATGGAGGATCGTTGCTAAACAAGAACTAACAAAAATTCTACAAGTTCTAACTACTATGTAGAATGGTTATACCTTGGTCTTGAACTCCTTCTCTTCTTGTTGTTGTTCTTCCTCTTGCTTGCTCCTTGTAGTTGCTTGAACGGATCATCCTTATCGTCTCCTCTTTGTCATAGATGGATCCACCCGAGGGTCTCGAAATTGAGCTCCAATCTCAACCTAAAGATGACTAAGGTGTTTGGTTTGCTAAACCTAATACCTTAGATTGAGTAGAGAAGAGTGATGGTGGTTTTGTCTCAAAGGTTCATGATTTCCAACTCATGGAACACTTGAACCTTGAGAGAGGAAGAGGGAGAGGGAGAGCTTTCTTTTTAGGAGAGAGGAAGAGGGAGAAGGAGAGCTTTCTCTTTAGGAGAGATAATCCAACCCCTTCTCACAAAAGTGAGAATAATGATAATAATAATAATAATTAACTATATTGTGATGGTTAGTTTCAATGACCATTCTCATTTCATGCTATTATTGCGTTTTGCAAACAACAAGCAAGCAAAAGTCATACCCATGAAATGATAGCCATGAAATGATGATGGTCAACAAGTCCAAAATGGTCAACCTGTCAACAAGTCAACAAAAGTCAAACTTTCAACTCAACCATGGTACAATAATA
The DNA here is from genome assembly GCA_030015575.1 of Agapanthus africanus. Taxonomy (NCBI): domain Eukaryota; kingdom Viridiplantae; phylum Streptophyta; class Magnoliopsida; order Asparagales; family Amaryllidaceae; genus Agapanthus; species Agapanthus africanus. The sequence continues at coordinate 46,835,009 of JASDDO010000016.1, forward strand.
CTTAATTAATATTATTAATCATATATCATATTCTCATTAGGGTTTAAAAAAAAGGTCAACGGTCAACAAGTCAACCAAAGCCAAATGGTTAACAACCCTAATGAGAATCCTCTGCCTCTGCCTCTGTCAACTGTGCATACACACCCGTATCCGTGCTCCAAGGAACACGAATATACTGAGACAAAACCAATCCCACAACAAATACTAGGATCCGGCTTAAACCAAAACCCGTTAGTAACTACTGTCCGGACACCTAACGTGCATAAGTGCACGGATGTGAATGAACCCCGTGTGGGACTCTACTCTGTTTTTCCCAAAGGCGAGTAACCCTCTGTGTGGGACTCTAAAGGCTCGACACTACGCTGGCAGTGGGTTTAACCACAGGCCGCAAGCGCTACTAGCTGTACGTAACGGTCCCTAGGTAGATGCCGATAAGAAGACTGATGAGGTGAACCCATCGAACTCCTACTGAGCCTGAATGTGACAATCTCCGTACAGTACGGTCTGTTCGTCTGAGAATATCGCATGGCGGGCCTAGGGGGCGGTAAACGTCAGTCCCCTAATATCGGTACAAGTCATGTCGGAGTGTAGCCCTAGCACCCTGATATAACACTGGAAACCTACCAGTATATCTCGCTTGCCCTGGCCAGGAACTTTATGTAATGGCTCTCCTAGACACAGCGCGATATCAACCCCCAATACCGGGAGAGACGAATCCTGTCTAACCGTCACTGCCTCCAAGTGCTTCGGGACTGCACCCAACTACTACCTGTTCGCATGACTCAGTAGAGCTGTGGTAGGGTAGTAATCTAAGAACAGTGGGAACACACTCGAGGCGAAGTGACAGTGTCAAGTCAGCGGACTAAGCTGTACTCATGTCACCTGGGAACTGTTAACTGACGATAGGTATAATACCAACCAAAAGTTCCCGACGAGTCATGTCCAGTGTACTCGTAACCTAACGAGCACCTGCATACTATCTCCAGTATGACGTACTGATGGCTGTGGGACAGACCATCTCCCCTGCTGGGAAGAGAAGCGTATGCACCAGTCTACTCTGGAGTATCGATGCCCTGTCTCGATAATCCTACGACTAGGGACCAAAATAAGGATGTGCTTATAGACTATCTAGCCCCTACTGGTGTGATCGCCATCACAACGCCGGTAGTCAAGCAAAAATTCTAAGGGCTCTACCAATATGTTTTTAGCGATATATTAAAAGAAACATATACACATATTAAGATAGAAACAAACCAAGTAGCATACTACTATATCGAGCAAGATTGTCGTAAAACCATATATATATCCCAAGCCTCCAAAATGTATTATACAAACTAGTACTATACAATAATGGCCTCTAGGGCATACATATCTAACAATCTCCCACTTGCACTAAAGGCCAGCAATTGGTGTACTGCAAACCTAACGTCTGCACTAAGGCCAGCTGCCAGCGTACCGCATACCCAATAGCTCAGAAAGTCCCTCGAACTGTGTTTGAGCTAGGGCCTTCGTGAATGGATCCGCTGTGTTGTCTTTTGTGTCCACTCTGCGTACCTCGATCTCCTGGCGATCAATGATCTCCCTGATCAGGTGATACCACCTTAAGATGTGTCTGGATTTCTGATGGGACCTTGGTTCCTTCGCTAAAGCTATAGCCTCATTGTTATCGCAATACGAAGGTATTGGGTCAACAATGGATGGAACCACCTGAAGTTCACTAATGAACTTCTTCATCCAGACCGCCTCTTTTGCGGCATCGCTTGCAGCAATGTATTCAGCCTCCATCGTCGAGTCTGCGACGGTATCCTGTTTGGAACTCCTCCAACACACCGCCCCTCCGTTTAGGGTAAACACAAAACCCGAGACAGACTTGCTCTCATCTTTGTCACTCTAGAAGATTGAATCGGTAAAGGACTCGACCTTGAGGTCTCCATTACTATAAACCAGGAACATCTCCTTAGTCCTTCTCAGGTACTTGAGAATGTTCTTCACTACCGTCCAGTGATCCTCACCTGGGTCTGACTGATTCCGGCTCACCACGCTCAGCGCGTAAGGTACATCTGGTCTTGTACATAGCATCGCATACATTATAGATCCTACCGCCGAAGCGTAGGGTATAGTGCTCATGCGAACCGTCTCCTCGTCAGTCTTAGGAGGCATCTTCTTGGAGAGGGTAATTCCGTGCAATGCGGGTATGTTACTGCTCTTGGAATCCTCCATACTAAATCTCTTTAGTACGGTCTCTATGTACCTAGACTGCGAAAGTCCCAGTAGTCTCTTGGATCTATCTCTGTAGATCTTGATCCCCAGAATGTATGAGGCATCACCCAGGTCCTTCATGGAGAACCGTTGTGACAAAAATAGCTTGACCGATTGTAGCATAGGAATGTCATTTCCTATCAAAAGAATGTCGTCCACGTACAAGACTAGGAACATGACAGTTCGTCCTACAATCTTCTTATAGACACAAGGTTCATCTTCATTCTTGATGAAATCAAATTCTTTGATTGCCTCATCAAAACAGATGTTCTAACTCCGCCATGCCTGCTTTAATCCATCAATGGATTTAAGCAACTTGCACACCTTCCCGCTGCTCTCACTGTCTTTGAAACCTTCTTGCGGATCTATGTAAACGCACTCTTCCAAACAGCCGTTCAGAAAAGCCGTTTTAACGTTCATCTGCCAGATTTCATTGTCATGGAAGGCAGCAATGGCAAGTAGGATCCGAATGGATTTAAGCATAGCCATTGGAGAAAAAGTTTCGTCATAGTCCACACCAGGTCTTTGACAAAAACCTTTTGCAACGAGTCTAGCTTTATAGGTTTCCACCTGCCCATCTACACCAAGTTTCTTTTTGTAGATCCATTTGCATCCAACGGGTTTTATCCCAGGTGGAGTGATTGATCGTATTTTCCTTTGTCGGTTTAGAAAATGAATAGAATTCACAACCAGAAATATTTGACCACAATCAATAACGGTGTCGAATGTAGCGCGTTAGTAAGTGTGGATCGTCCACAGGGATTGCGCGATTCGTTTGTATTTTGTTTTGTTTGAATCGAAAATTTAATAGAAAAGAAAAGAAAAACATGATTCAAGATTTTTATCGATGAGTTTCAAGTATCACTATTCTAATCAAGAATCAAGAAAATGATAAACATCGAGAATCAAGTTTCAATAGAATTCCAATCAATTTAGGTTTCAAGATTTGAAGTAAAGCTCGTAGGAATCGAGTAGATTGTAGATGTGAAGAAGATTCAAGAATACGATTTCTTATCATTAACAAGTTGATGCTAAATCGATGTAGATTCATCGAGGATCAAGGATCTTGCGAAGAATTAAGGTTCCTCATCCTATCCTTTGTCCTTTCGATGAATCTCATTCACTAGATAGCTTCTTGAAAGTCGAATGATCAATTTTTGATCTCTAGATCGTGCGAAAAGAATCAAGAACGCATTCGCACCGATCTAGATCATTGATCAATTGATTTTCAAGAATTTACAATTGTTTTAAGACTTAAGAAAATGTTTAAAGATTCATCAACATCATCATTTTACAATCGTTTCGATTCCTCCACGAGCGGAGTTTTATTCAAGCATCATCACAAAGAATACATTCAAGAATAGAATACAAATCATAATGCTTGAATTGAAAATAAGCAAGTTTAAAGAATCTTCACCTTTATTACATCAACAAGTAGTTACAACTCTCAAGAATTACAAGAGATAGGAACTTCGCTCGTCGAATCTAGCATCGCTCGTCTCCTTGAGTCTTGGATCGCTTGGATCTCGTGCTCCGTTGAATTTCGGTTCCGCTTCTAAAGGATCTTGAAGACTTGCTTGTCTTGCACTTAAAGGATCTTGAATTCTTGATCTTGATTGGGATTAGGGTTAGGGTTTGAGGTGGTAGTTGTTGATTGAAGAACTAGAATGGGAGAGATTAGGGATTGATCAACTAAGGATTCAATAACTAATGAACAACAACTAATGAACCAACAACTCATGAACAAGTGAGCCTAGGGGTCTATTTATAGGTTTCCCAAACCTTAGCTCTAGGAATTTGAATTTTGAATTTCCCTCCAAAAGTTAGTTAGAGGAAGAGGCTTCTAGAAGTAGTTAGTTAGGGGATTAGCTTCTACCCTAAGCTAGTGTAAGTTCACGTTACCTTTCCCGGTACTTACGGGCTTGCGGAAATGATGAAAAACGATTTTTCAAGATGTGGTAACATGGACTCAAAATACGGCTCTTTGTTAAACAACTACATAACAACCTAACTAGAGTTTTACCTACTCGGTTAGGGGGCTATACCTTTCTTGAACTCCTTCGTCTTCAACTCTTTCCGGTGTACGGACCGGCCTCACCTCGTCATCAACTTGCGCCGAAGATGGATCCACCTGAAAGCTTCTACCTTTGGCTTCTTCTTCGAACTTGAAGAAACTAGAACACTTGGTTTGCTAAACCTTGTGAACTAGGATGAGTAGAGAAGTGATTTGGGTTTTCTTTTATCTCTAAGGCAATGTTTCTCAACTCATGAGAGGGTGTTGCCTTGAGCTAGAGAGAGAGCAAGAGGAAGAGCAAGAGGGAGAGCTCAAGCAAGAGAGAGAAATGAAATGAGAGAATGAGTAACTCTTTTGCCATCCAAGCTTTCATAATCCAAAACCATCATAACAAAATAGTAATCAAGTATTATGTGATGGTTCAATTCAAAACGGCTATATCATTTCATGCACTCATTTTGCAAAAACAAACAAGCAAGCAAAAGTCTTTTCCATGAAATGATAGCCATTGTCATGATGATGGTCAACTAGTCCAACCTAGTCAACCGGTCAACAAAGTCAACAAAGTCAACCCCTCAACAACAATGTCACTATAATACTTAATTAATATTATTGTTAATTATATTTCTTATTCTCGTTAGGGTTTAGCCAAAAAGTCAATAGTCAACAGTCAACAGTCAACAACCCCAATGAGAATCCTCTGTCCCTGTCTCTCTGTCAACTGTGCATACACACCCGCATCCGCGTTCCGAGGAACACGAATACAAACGAGATAAAACCAATCCCAAAACGTACACAAGGATCTGGGTTAAACCAAAGCCCGCTAGTGTTAACTGTCCGGACACTAAACGTGCACTAGTGCACGGATGTGACCGAACCCTGTCGCAAAACCATGCGACCTCTACTCTTTTGCCTAAATGCGAATAGCTTTCTGTGTAGGACTCTAAAGACTCGACACTACGCTGGCAGTGGCTTTAACCACAGACCGCAAGCGGCACTAGCTGTGCATAACGGTCCCCAGGTAGATGCCGATAAGAAGACGGACGAGGTGAAACCCATCTGAACTTCTACTGAGCCTGAATGTAACAATCTCTATACAGTCTGGTCTGTTCGTCTGATACATCGCATGGTGGGCCTAGGGGGCGGTAGACGTCAGTCCCCTAATAGCGGTACAGGTCGTGTCGGAGTGTAGCCCAGAACACCCTGAGATAGCACTAGAAACCTACCAGTATATCTCGCTTGCCCTGGCCAGGGACTACTCGTGTAATGGCTCTCCTAGACACAGCGCGATGTCAACCCCCAATACCGGGAGAGACGAATCCTGTCTAACCGTCACTGCCTCCAAGTGCTTCGGTACTGCACCCCAAAACTACCTGTTTGCACGACTCCTTTGAGCCGTGGTAGGGTAGTAATCAAAGTACAGTAGGAACACACTCGAGGCGAAGTGACATTGTCAAGTCAACGGACTAAGCTGTACTCATGTCACCTGGGAACTGATAACTGAGGATAGGTATAGTACCAACCAACAGTTCCCGACGAGTCCTGTCCAGTGTACTCGTAACCTAACGAGCACCCGCATACTATCTTAAGTACAACGTACTGACGGCTGTGGGACAGACCGTCTCCCACACTGGGATGAGAAGAGCATACGCTAGTCTACTCCGGAGTATCGATGCCCTGTCTCGATAGTCCTATGACTAGGGACCTGCATAAGGATGTGCTTATGGATTACCCAGACCCCACTAGTGTGACTGCCATCACAACGCTGGTAATCAAGCAAAGATCCTAAGTGCTCCACTAATGTGTATAGGTGATATACTAAAATAAACACATGTACACATTAAAGCAGAAACAAACCAAGTAGCATACTACTATATTGAGCAAGATTGTCTATACAAGGTGAATATCCCAAGCTTCCATTAAGTAATATACAAACTAGTATGATACAGTAATGGCCTCTAGGGCATATACACTAACAATCTCCCACTTGCACTAAGGCCATGTACCGGCGTATCGAAGACCTATCATCTAGATCAACCGCTCGAAATGAGTCTGGGGTAAGGCCTTTATGAGTGGATCATCAGTGTTATCTTCCGTAGAAACTCTCCGAACCTCGATCTCCTGGCGACCCACGATCTCCCTGATCAGGTGATACCGCCTTAAGATGTGTCTGGATCTCCGATGGGACCTGGGTTCCTTCGCTAAAGCTATAGCCCTGTTGTTGTCACAATACAGCGGTATTGGATCAACAATGGACGGAACCACCTGAAGTTCAGTTAAGAACTTCCTTATCCAGACGGCTTCTTTTGCGGCATATGCAGCAACGGTATATTCCGCTTCCATCGTCGAGTCAGCAACGGTTTCCTGTTTGGAACTCTTCCAACGCACTGCCCCTCTATTGAGGGTAAAGACATAACCCGACATGGACTTGGAATCATCCTTGTCACTCTGGAAGCTGGAGTCAGTAAAAGCCTCGATCTGGAGGTCTTTTCCGCCATACACCAAGAATATCTCCTTAGTCTTTCTCAGGTACTTGAGAATGTTCTTTACTGCTATCCAGTGTTTCTCCCTAGGGTTTGACTGATACCGGCTTACCACACTCAGTGCATAAGCTACATCTGGTCTGGTACACAACATCGCATACATTATAGAGCCTACCGCAGAAGCGTAGGGCATAATAGACATGCGATCCCTTTCCAAATCAGTCTTGGGAGACATCTCTTTGGAGAGGGTGATCCCGTGACAAGCCGGTAGATTACTGCGCTAGGAATCTTCCATACTGAATCTTTTCAGTATAGTGTGGATGTACCTGGACTGTGAAAGTCCCAGTATCCTCTTGGATCTGTCACGATAGATCCGGATCCCCAGAATGTATGAGGCATCACCCAGGTCTTTCATGGAGAACCTGTGTGACAAGAACCCTTTGACAGATTGTAGCATAGGAATGTTATTTCCTATTAAGAGAATGTCATCCACGTATAAAACGAGGAATATTACAGTTCTCGCTACAAATCTACTATAGATGCATGGTTCATCTGGATTTTTTATAAAGCCAAATTCTTTGACCGTCTCATCAAAACAGATGTTCCAACTTCGCGATGCCTGCTTTAGTCCGTAATGGACTTAAGCAACTTTCACACCTTTCCGCTGCTCCCACTATGAATGAAACCCTCTGGCTGGTCCATATAAACACACTCCTCTAAATTACCATTTAGAAAAGCGGTCTTTACGTCCATCTGCCAAATCTCATAATCGTGGAAGGCAGCAATGGAAAGAAGGATCCAAATGGATTTCAGCATAGCTACTGGAGAAAAGGTCTCGTCATAGTCCAAACCAGGTCTTTGACGAAAACCCTTTGCAACCAGTCTAGCTTTATAGGTCTCAACCTGTCCATCTACACCAATCTTCCTTTTAATGATCCACTTGCATCCTACGGGTTTTACCCCATCTGGAGCAACGTCCAACGTCCATACTTTGTTGGTGTACATGGACTCCATTTCGGTCTGCATTACATCCAGCTATTTTACCAAGTCAACGCTCTGAATGGCCTGCTGGAAGCTAGTCGGCTCATCATAATCAATGATGCAATCTTCTCTATCCCCGTCTATGAGAAAACCGTAGTATCTCTCGGGTGGATGAGACTGCCTACAACTTCTGCGGAGCGGCGTAGGAATGTCATGTTCTTTTGAACCCTCTGGTTCTACTATGCTTTCAGTAATAACTCATGGTTCTGGAATTTCTTCTAGTTCTATTGCGCTCCCACTTATCTTATTCTCCAAAAACTGAGTTTCCAAGAAGTGGGCATGCCGAGAAACGAAAACCTTTTGTTCCTCTTCGCAATAGAAGAAATATCCCTTGGAGTTCTTTGGATATTGTTCCCCTCCGAATTATTAGTTATGTATATGCCCTAGAGGCCATTGTTGTACATATGATGTATATTATAATGGATGCTTGGATATATATAGAGATGACTTTCTTGCTCGTCATGATAGTATGCTATTTGGTTTCACTTTATCTTAACTTGTTGACTTGTACTGGTTTACTGTTTTTCTCTCACATGTTGATAAAGCCCTTAGGATCTGTACTCGACTACTGGGACTATGATGAGATCATACTAGTGGGGCCACGGTAGTCGATGAGTACATCCTATAACTGTTCCTAGTCGAGGGTATATCGAGACAGGGCATCGATACACCAGAGTAGACTAGCGTATACGCATCTTGACCCATATGATGGGCGATGGATGATCCTATATCCATCGGTGTTTGTCATCAGAGATGGTGTACGGGTGCTCGGTGGAGACTGGGTACACTGGACGGACTCGCCGAGAACTCCCAGATGGTGATATACCACACGTCAGATGGCAGTTCTCCGGTGACACTGGTACAGGGCAGTCTGTAGACCCGAGATCGTCATGGAGTCTTGTGTGATTCCCACTGTGCTTTGATTTCCACCTTACCACTTCCAAGAGGGCGTGCAAAACGGTGGCTTTTGGGTACAGTCCTGAATCACATGGAGGCAATGAGCGATAGGAGGGGATTCGTCTCTTCCGGTATAGGGAGTTGATGTTGTGCTGTGTTCGATTGGCTATAACTGGAAGTCCCTGGCCAGGGCTGATATAGAGATTTACTGGTAAGTGTTACTAGTAGTTTCTCGACCCGTTATGAGCCATACATCGACACGACTTATCGGTTACTGGGGTCTGACGTATACCACCCCTAGACTTGATATACAACATATCAGACGAACAGACCGGACTGTACGGGAGTGTTACTAATTGGATTCACAGGAGAACGCACAGGCTAGCTTATTGATCTTCTGATCGCTCAATACCTGGGTGGCTGTTACGTTTAGCTGACCGCTCGCAGCTTGTGGGTGTTTTATATGATCATCACCTGCTACCGGCGTATTGACTATTCTTTAGAGTCCTACACAGAGGTTTCTTGGCTCAGGCGAAACGGAGTAGAGGCACATATGTGATATGCGCAGGACCGAGGATAATGCGATATGAGTTACCGTATTATATTCTCGCGATATTTAGATATGAACCAGGTCATCGGATCAAGTGTTGGTTCGATGAATCGGTACATGATATATTAGTCGGTAATATTCGATATAGCCGGATCGTCGGATCAAGTGTTGATTCGATGATTTAATGTATAATAATATATATGATATATTGTATTACATTATCTAATATAGGCTCACTTTATTATTTCATTTTCTCACTGGATGATACATTGATATATATGCGATATATGTTAATTGTATCATTTTCTTTTGTTGCAAATATATAATATATATGTGGTATATATTATTGTGACATGATATGATTTATTGTTAAACATGTTTAAGGATGATTAAATGAGGTTAGGGTTTGATTAGGGTTAGTTGCTTCTTGCACCTTCTAGAAGCAATTTCTTTTGTCATGGTTAAGATATTTGTTAATGACACATTTTCTAACCCAACCAAACCCTAACTCTAGTTTATTCTCTACACATTCTTAGCCACTCATCCTTGATCATGGTTTATACATCAATCATATACTTTTATTTCTATTCATCACAAAAGGAATTATCTTTATCTTTTCCATTATCATCTTCTTCTCTTTTGAAAAAGCTCACTATAAATTCTTTATATGATGAATAAATATGAGAAAATAATTTAAAAAGAAAGCATAAATACTACTCTCTCATCCTCATCTCATCTAGCCCATGAAATTAGTGTGTTCATCTCTTTAGAGTGAGAAAGCTTGAGTCTTTGCAACTTCGACGTAGATCATCGGAGATTTTTGATTTGATTGGTGTTTATCCCCCACAACATCTCGATTTTCGGAACACTTCAAGCTAGCATGGATCGTTCGAGTCGTGGAGCCTCTCATGAGTCCGGGAGATCGTGGATCGCGGCAAAGGGACTTCTACTCGGAGCTTGTGAAGTGAAGGAGCGGACTACAAAGGTTGTAATACCTCAAACTTATATAAAAGTTATCATCTTGCATGTTTAACCCTAATAATCTAGCAAAGATCCCGGCTTTAGGTTGTTCGGCACGTCTAAATTTTTATCCGGGCATTTTTGATGCCTTATGAACCTTCACAAGAGTGCCTAGGAACCCTACAGTGGTATCAGAGCTACTAGGCATTGGATATCGACCTATGGGGGGTTCTCACTGTGTGACAGTGTGGCGAAGCATCGGCTCTTACCCCCAAGGTGTCCCGAGACCGGAAGGTGTTCCGGTGGGTTGTAGTTCTCGTGAGGGGGCATGCGTAAAAAGTAGCGTCTGAGGGACCCGTTGGTGCCACGGTGACCCCATTGGATGGGGTGGCTGCCTGACCTACAGTGGTATCAGAGCCTAGCTAGAGCATTAGGCGACGTGTTTACGAAGTTAAAACTCCAATCGAACCCGAACCGACGAATTTAACCCCCTCTCTGGAAATTTTTCAAAATCTGGTATTTTTCTGAATTAAAAATACCTGAAAAATACAGCAGATAAAAATAAGAATTACTATGAATTTCGAGCCACTGATCCATACAAACCGCCGCGGAACCGCGGCCGTACCTCGCTTGGGCCGCTGATCCGCGGCAGTTTAAAGAGATCAGGGCCCCATTTTTGCACAGTAATTCATAGTTCTCTGGTTTATTTTTCATGGGTATTTTTAATCTGTTTCAAGTGTTGAGATTTCTGGGGTTTGTTTTGTAATAGTAGATTCGATCGGAAAATTTAAATTCGTAATTATTTCCGGATATTTAGAAACTGTTAAACTGTTTGAAAAGATATCATTAACTCACTTTTTCCTGGCACGGCAAAATTTCAAGTGTTGAATTTTTATCGGGTTTAAATCTTTCGGAAAAATTGTACAAGTTAAGCGGTGGACCCTCTAGAAGACAACAAACCTTAACTCGATTATGTGACCGTCTTGAACTGCCTTTTGAACCTTCGGGTTTGGGGCAGTACGGCGTGCCACATGTGAGGCGTTGGCTTGACCCTTCTACGGCTGGATCACTGGTACTGTGACATATTCTGGGATTATTTGAACTCCGCTCAAGTGTTGAGCACTTTAAGAAATTTTGGGTATTTGATTATCTGTTCGGAAAGTTTAATACTGTCTATTTATCTGGAATGTGATACAATATGTGGAATTCATAGAGTTAGGCATGAAATGCGAAGTATGTGATATTTCGGATTTACGATGTCTAAAGTGATCATGGATTCCAAATGTTGTAGTTTTACACTTTCTTTTCTGTGACCGTAAGTGTAATATGTGACATCGCCGGTTTTGTTGCTATATGTCAACGACAATTGGGATGCGCATATTTACTTACGTTGATGATATGTGATATTATGTGTTGCTGTGATATGTTATATTGGATCGTCGCGTTCTGAATAGCCGGGGGTTTTATGTGAGATGAGGGTTTTTATTTTCATTCATGTAAAATTCATTTGTAATGTAATATTCTTTTATTTGGGGCACTTCCAGGTTGAGGTTGATGTCACCAGTGTATATTATTTACTTTTCCGCATTAGGTAGACCCAAGGAGGGGAGCACAAGTAACCGGGTTCTAGGGTCCAGTGGGAGGCCATCTCGAGGAGTCGAGACCGGGTCTCCTAACCCTAGAATTGGCAGTGTTACTTGCCGCTCTCGTAGGGGTCTTGGGATGTGGGTTTGGCTATTCGTCGCGACCGTGGAATCCGTGTTTTATACAGGCTCGTATTGAAAACACGGACGTCCTAGTATATCCAATATTTCATATATGTTCTTCTGCTGCAATGTTCTGTGATGAGATTATATTACTGCCTGAGACGAATGCTTATACTATATATATATGCTGATATATAAATATTACTGCTTTCGTTTCTTCTGTGATGCTTAGGAAGCATAAGCTGATGGGATTTTATTAATAAGATTAATAAAAAGAAAAGAAACCTAAAGATGTTGTAGAATCAAAACTTTACAAAAAGGGTAGCTACGGTTTTGCTTTGCACAGTGATATATATGATATATCCTGCACCTTATTCGATGGGGAAAAGCCGACGATCCCTTCACCGGGAGTGACCTCTTTAGCGAAACTGGAAGATGCTACAAAACTCGGTTTGTCTTTTGATTGCTTTTAGTGATTTGCTTTGCACAGCGGTATATATGATATATCCTGCACCTTATTCGATGAGGAAAGGGCCGACGATCCCTTCACCGGGAGTGACCCCTTTAGCGAAACTAAGAAAAGCCTCAAAAGCACTCCTTTTTCAAAATCACATGATTCTACGATGATATCAAGTTCATTATGCTCATGGTTTTTCTGAAAAAAACCTGCGTAGCCCTCCGTCATTTCAGATAACGACTATTTAGTATTCGTGCTGCGTTTGTTGACCTCTGTCAAGGCGTAGTGTGCGGTAGCTAACTAGTAATTATTTGTAAAGCATGTGATGTGATTGGATTAGGGTAGTCGTACGACCTTGTTGACCACTGTCAAGGGTCGTACGAGTGGGTTTGATTCAATCAAGAAATGACGGGTTGAACTTGATTAGTGCACTATGGTTTGTTGACCTCTGTCAAGGTCATGGCACACTAGGTGCAAAATATTATCGGGAATTTCAAGTGTTGAAATTTGCAATGAGATTGCATACCTTCTATGAGATAGTTGGATCCCGATACCCACTGCGAGTAAGAGTTACTTCTGCGAGAGTTTTACACAGGACAATTAGCCGATCATGTAGGTGTCTAGAAAAGTGTTAACGGGGTTACGCCTCTGGGAAAACGAGGTTTACTTTAATTAGGTCCGTGCGAAAGCATGGGGAACCTCCCTCAAAGTACCGACACTGATCTGGCTGAAAGATTGACGAAATTGTAGGGTGTAATTAATCCGGCTAATCTTACCTTTTAGGGTTTGAAGGTAGATTTGATAAAAACAGTGGGAGACATCCTGATTAGATAAGATAATAACCAATCTAATCTTGCAAGAGCGTACGCTAAAGTGTTTTTCTTCTCTCTCTCTCCAGGTAGCGACCATGTCAGGCCATAATCAAGATAATAATATGGATGTATTGACTGAACCCAATTATTGTACTGAGCTAGGGAATGTTGGACCCGTTCTTTCTTATAAGAGTTATAAGACTGAATAGGAAACAGGAGAATATCTGGATTCTCAAGCCGTCCAAAAAAACATGCATGTTGATGCATCTTCTTCGGGTGTGTTAGTTATTGAGAACTGTTTCTCAGTTCACCCTACGTCCTAGGTATTAGATACCGGATCAGGATCCCACATATGTAAATTGTTACATGGGCTACGAAAAAGTAGAGAACTGGGAAAAGGTGATCATTCCGTTCAAGTAGGGAACGGTGCAAGTATTGTAGCCAAAGCAGTTGGCGAATATCACCTTGTATTACCAAGCTGTAATACACTGATTCTAAATGAGTGCTATTATATACCGAACATGATGTGCAACATTATATCTGTTTCTTTATTAAATAAAGAAGGATATAATTTTGTAGTAAAGGATAATGTTATGAACATATTCCTAGATCAAAAGTTGATTGCATCAGGCTCGTTACATAATGGCATATTCATTCTAAATCAGAATACAGTCCTAAATATACAAAACAAACACAAGAGGAAAAGTTCAGATATGAACGAATCCTACTTGTGGTATTGTAGACTTGGTCATATCAATGCGACACGACTGGCTAAGTTACATAAGGATGGTTATTTGAATCCGTTCGAATTATCATCTTATGATACTTGCCATTCATGTCTCAAAGGAAAAATGACCAAAGCTCCGTTTAGTGGACACGGAGAAAGAGTTAATGAACTCTTAGGACTGATACATAGTGATGTATGCGGTCCCATGTCTACGCATGCCAGGAACGGTTCTTCCTACTTCATTACATTCACTGACGATCTCTCTAGATTCGGTCATGTGTTCCTGATGAAACACAAGTCTGAAGCTTTTGAGAAATTTAGAGAATATAAGCACGAAGTAGAGAAACAAACGGGCAAAAGTAAATTGCATCCAGCCATTTACACCAATAAAGTATGGATTTTGGAAAATGCTCCTGAAGGGGTAAAACCCATTGGGAGCAAGTGGATTTTTAAAAGGAAATTTGGTGTAGATGGAAAAGTTGAGACTTTCAAAGCTAGACTTGTAGCAAAGGGTTTTCGTCAACGACCAGGTGTGGATTACGACGAAACCTTTTCTCCAGTGGCTATGCTTAAGTCTATCCGGATCTTACGTGCCATTGCTGCATACCATGACTACGAAATCTGGCAAATGGATGTTAAGATCGCCTTTCTAAACGGTGATTTAGAAGAGAGCGTGTACATGCCTCAGCCAGAGGGCTTCGTAGATAGTGGGAGCAGCGGAAAGGTGTGCAAGCTGCTTAAATCCATTTATGGGTTAAAGCAAGCATCGCGAAGTTGGAACATCTGTTTTGATGTTGTAGTCAAAGAGTTTGACTTCATCAAAAATATAGATGAACCTTGTATCTATAAAAAGGTAGCAGAGGGTAAGGTTATCTTCCTCGTATTGTACGTGGATGATATACTTTTGATAGGAAATGATATTCTTATGCTGCAATCAGTCAAGCTCTTCTTATCACAGCGATTCTCGATGAAAGATCTAGGTGATGCCTCCTGCATATTGGGAATCATGATTTATAGAGATAGATCTAAACGGATACTGGGATTGTCCCAATCCAGGTACATTGACACCATACTAAAGAGGTTTAGTATGGAAGAATCCAAGCGTGGAAACCAACCCACGATCTCTGGACTCACTCTCTCCAAAGAGATGTCTCCCAAGACTGATTTGGAGAGAGCTCGCATGCAAGGGATACCCTATGCTTCGGCAGTAGGCTCTATCATGTATGCGATGCTATGTACTAGACCCGATGTAGCATACTCACTAAGTGTAGTGAGTCGGTATCAAGAAGATCCTGGAGAGAGTCACTGGACAGCTGTGAAGAACATTCTCAAGTACTTACGAAGGACTAAGGAGATGTTCTTGGTGTATGGTAACGGAGAACTCCAGGTGGAGTCCTTTACCGATTCCAGCTTCCAAAGTGATAAGGACGACTCTAAGTCGCATTCGGGTTTTGTCTTTACCCTCAATGGAGGGGCGGTATGTTGGAAAAGTTCCAAACAAGATACCGTTGCAGACTCGACGATGGAGGCTGAATACATCGCTGCCAACGATGCTGCCAAAGAGGCTGTCTGGATCAAGAAGTTCATTAGTGAACTTGGTGTGGTTCCATCCATTGAGCATCCAATACCTCTGTATTGTGATAACAATGGAGCTGTGGCTTTGGCCAAGGAACCCAGATCCCATCAGAAGTCCAGACATATTCTGAGGCGGTATCACCTGATCAGGGAGATAGTTGATCGCCGGGAGATCGAGGTCAGGAGAGTAGATACGAAGGACAACACTGTGGATCCATTCACGAAGGCTATTCCCCAGATACAGTTTGAGAGATTATTCGGGATGCTAGGTATGAGATACTACAGCAGCTGGCCTTAGTGCAAGTGGGAGATTGTTAGTTATCTATATGCCCTAGAGGCTATTGTTGTACATATGATGTATATTATAATGGATGCTTGGATATATATAGAGATGACTTTCTTCCTCGTCATGATAGTATGCTATTTGGTTTCACTTTATCTTAACATGTTGACTTGTACTGGTTTACTGTTTTTCTCTCACATGTTGATAAAGCCCTTAGGATCTGTACTCGACTACTGGGACTATGATGAGATCATACTAGTGGGGCCACGGTAGTCGATGAGTACATCCTATAACTGTTCCTAGTCGAGGGTATATCGTGACAGGGCATCGATACACCAGAGTAGACTAGCGTATACGCATCTTGACCCATATGATGGGCGATGGATGATCCCATATCCATCGGTGTTTGACATCAGAGATGGTGTACGGGTGCTCAGTGGAGACTGGGTACACTGGACAGAGTCGCCGAGAACTCCCAGATGGTGATATACCACACGTCAGATGGCAGTTCTCCGGTGACACTGGTACAGGGTAGTCTGTAGACCCGAGATCATCATGAAGTCTTGTGTGATTCCCACTGTGCTTTGATTTCCACCTTACCACGTCCAAGAGGGTGTGCAAAACGGTGGCTTTTGGGTACAGTCCCGAATCACATGGAGGCAATGAGCGATAGGAGGGGATTCGTCTCTCCCGGTATAGGGAGTTGATGTTGTGCTGTGTTCGATTGGCTATAACTGGAAGTCCCTGGCCAGGGCTGATATAGAGATTTACTGGTAAGTGTTACTAGTAGTTTCTCGACCCGTTATGAGCCACACATCGACACGACTTATCGGTTACTGGGGTCTGACGTATACCACCCCTAGACTTGATATGCAACATATCAGACGAACAGACCGGACTGTACGGGAATGTTACTGATTGGATTCACAGGAGAACGCACAGGCTAGCTTATTGATCTTCTGATCGCTCAATACCTGGGTGGCTGTTACGTTTAGCTGACCGCTTGCAGCTTGTTGGTGTTTGATATGATCATCACCTGCTACCGGCGTATTGACGATTCTTTAGAGTCATACACAGAGGTTTCTTGGCTCAGGCGAAATGGAGTAGAGGCACATATGTTATATGCGCAGGACCGAGGATAATGCGATATGAGATACCGTATTATATTCTCGCGATATTTAGATATGAACCAGGTCATCGGATCAAGTGTTGGTTCGATGAATCGGTACATGATATATTAGTCGGTAATATTCGATATAGCCGAATCGTCGGATCAAGTGTTGATTCGATGATTTAATGTATAATAATATATATGATATATTGTATTACATTATCTAATATAGGCTCGCTTTATTATTTCATTTTCTCACTGGATGATACATTGATATATATGCGATATATGTTAATTGTATCATTTTCTTTTGTCGTAAATATATAATATATATATGGTATATATTATTATGACATGATATGATTTATTGTTAAACATGTTTAAGGATGATTAAATGAGGTTAGGGTTTGATTAGGGTTAGTTGCTTCTTGCACCTTCTAGAAGCAATTTCTTTTGTCATGGTTAAGATATTTGTTGATGACACATTTTCTAACCCAACCAAACCCTAACTCTAGTTTATTCTCTACACATTCTTAGCCACTCATCCTTGACCATGGTTTATACATCAATCATTTACTTTTATTTCTATTCATCACAAAAGGAATTATCATTATCTTTTCCATTATCATCTTCTTCTCTCTTGAAAAAGCTCACTAGAAATTCTTTATGTGATGAATAAATATGAGAAAATGATTTAAAAAGAAAGCATAAATACTACTCTCTCATCCTCATCTCATCTAGCCCATGAGATTAGTGTGTTCATCTCTTTAGAGTGAGAAAGCTTGAGTCTTTGCAACTTCGACGTAGATCATCGGAGATTTGGAACACTTCAAGCTAGCATGGATCGTTCGAGTCGTGGAGCCTCTCATGAGTCCGGGAGATCGTGGATCGCGGCAAAGGGACTTCTACTCGGAGCTTGTAAAGCGAAGGAGCGGACTACAAAGGTTGTAATCCCTCACACTTACATAAAAGTTATCATCTTGCATATTTAACCTTAATAATCTAGCAAAGATCCCGGCTTTGGGTTGTTCGGCACATCAAAATTTTTATCCGGGCATGTTTGATGCCTTATGAACCTTCACAAGAGTGCCTAGGAACCCTACACGAAAGGCGGCGCACAGGACCGCGATGTCCTGGCACTGAGATTCGGGGTAGATACTATTTGGTTTTATCTGTCTACCTCTCCGAAGATGCCAAGTTGATTTATGGCACCGTGTATCGGAGGTTTAGACGGATGCGGCCGATGTAGCAAACTTCGTCAGATTCCCCCTCGCTTGAGGGGTTTTTGATTGTGGGGACGCTCTTCCCTGCAGGCGCAAGCCCCTGCAGTTAATTACGCTACCGCATCGCGGTAACAACTTTCTCCTTCTCCAGAATTTCACTTCGTGTCGTGTGTGTTTGTTTTGTTTGTGGTTGCCCGTGGATTGTATACGGAGACTGAGTAATGCCGTCGCCCGTAGGACGTGGATTAGTCCAAATCCATATTAGTTTAAGGACGTCTCGGTCCAATATTAGTTTAAGGACGTCTCGGTCCACGAGTTTAAGGACCCCGTAGTCCTGTTTGTTCATGTATGTGGTCGTCGGGACCCGTCACCTCTCTGACGTCGTTGAAGGATTACAACGATAGGTGTCAGAGGAGCTCGGAGATGTACCCTCGAATCGGATATAAATTGATTTAAGAGAGCAATCTTGCTCAGCCAATTTAATTTAAGGACTTATGGCCAAAATTGGGCTAAGTCCAGTTTCAATATTTTTTGTCTTTGGCCTGTGCTAAGGCTTTACCCCCTTTTTAGTATTGCACTGCATTATTCTTGTTTTGATTGGGATTTGCCCTTTTATAAATGATGAAGAGCATCTATTTTTTTGTTTGGTCTTTGCCCTCCCCTCCTTTTTTTAAAAATGCATAGCATTTTTATTAGGCCTGTTAGGCCTTTTAGTTGGGCTCTGTCCCTTTTCTTTAACAATGCAGAGCATTAAATACTCTGACAGTGCCCCATGTGGCTTGTCAGGCGCTTTGCGCTAAGTAATTAGCGCAAACTCATATGGGGGTGACACGTGTCACGCTCTGGTAAGCGCAAGCTCAATAGCGCAGTGCGCTGCGTTAGTGCGCTGCGCTGTTGTGCGGCTGACACGGGCGTGCTCTGGTGAGCGCAAACGCAATAGTGCAATGCGCTGCGCTAGTGCGCTGCTAATACGTGGCGCGCTCTGGTGAGCGCAAATGAAATAGCGCAGTGCGCTGCGCTGTTGCGCTGCTGACGCGTGGCGCGCTCTGGTGAGCGCAAGCACAATAGCGCAGTGCGCTGTGCTAGGACGCTGCGCTGTTGCACTGCTGACACGTGGCGCGCCCTGGTGAGTTGCGCCAATTCCAGAGGGCAGAGCTCTAGCGCAGTCTGTAAGTGCAGAGCACTAAGAATCTTTTTAGATTCAAGAACAGAAGTGCAAAGCACTGTTTAATTTCTTGATCTAAATTTAGATCAAAGAAAAACAAGTTTTTCCTTGTTTCAGAGAACCAAAGGTTCATAGCAAGTGCAAGGCACTATTTTTATTTTTATTTTTATTTTTTTGGTTTTTTTTATTAAAGATCATTGATCTTGTTTTTAGATCTATGATTTGTTCATAAGAGAACTTTCTCTTTTTCTAAAGGTTTTTACCTCTTTTTTTTATGTTCTTCAGGAGTTCTTGAGAGTTCCTTTCTTCTCTCTCTTTTTTTTAGCCCGATGTTGATGATCTTGAAATGAGGTCTGGGGTCCTTTTTATAATGCTCATAAATTAGTTAAATTTGTTACAGAGATCTTTTCCTGAGTGATTTGGGGAATTTTCCCCACCGTTGGAACTTTGATCCAAAGGCCCCTGCTTTACAGAAAAAATCTTCTTGTTTTAACAAGAACAGAAAAGATTTATTCTGTTTTGCGCAACTCCCCGAGCGCGTGCGCAACTGAGCAGACACGTGTCGCGCAGCGCAGCGCTTGCGCAGCTGTGCTTGCGCAGCTGTGCTTGCGCAACTGCGCAGACATGTGTCGCGCAGCGCAGCGCTTGCGCAACGGTGCTTGCGCAGTTGCGCAGCGCAGCGCTTGTGCAACGGTGCTTGCGCAGACACGTGTCGCGCAGCGCAGTGCTTGCGCACCTGTGTTTGTGCGACTGCGCAGACACGTGTCGCGCAGCGCTTGCGCACCTGTGCGTGCGCAGCTGTGCGTGCGCGACTGCGCAGACACGTGTCGCACAGCGCAGCGCTTGCGCAGCTGTGCTTGCGCGACTGCGCAGACACGTGTCGCGCAGCGCAGCGCTTGCGCAGCTGAACATTGCTTCTTTTACTTTTTGCTTTTTAAAAGAGCCCTGCTCTGATTGGACGCACCGCCTTGGGCGTTGTTGGAGATAGTGCCCTCAGAGTCAATTATTGGGTTACAGGCACGTGATTGCAATGATTGATGGAGGACCTATCCCAGTAGGACAATCTTACTCGAGATGATAGTATGCTATCTGGTTTACCTTTATCATCGTGTACTGGTTTAGGTGACCTTACAGGTCGCTATTACACGTTGGTAGAGCCCCTAGGATTCTTTCTTGACCACCAGCAGTATAAGGACGATCATATACGTGGGAGCTGGCAGTCTATAAGTATATCCTTAAATGGTCCCTAGTCATGAGAGTTTCGAGACAGGGCATCGATACTCCAGAGTAGACTAGTGTATACAGTCGAGACCCCGACGAGGGGCAGTGGCCGGTCTCACAAGCCATTGGTGTCAGTTGGTTCACCTAAGATGTATACAGGTGCTCATTGGGTTATGAGTACACCGGACAGGACTCGCCGTGAACATGCTAGTTGGTCTTATACCAGACGTCAGATAGCAGCTCCGTGGTGACATGTGTACAGGTTAGTTCATCGACCTGGGGATCGTCATTTTTCTCGTGTGATTTCTCACTGTACTTTGATTACTACCCTACCACGGCTCAAAGGAGTCGTGCAAACAGGTTTTAGTTGGGTACAGTCCCGAGCCACATGGAGACAGTGAGCGTATCTTCAGGGGTTCGTCTCTCCCGGTATTGGGGGTGAGGTCGCGCTGTGTCTAGGAGAGCCATATCACGAAGCCCTCGGCCGAGGCAAGGAGATTTACTGGTAGGTATTCCAGTAGTATCTGAGGGTGTTCTGGGCTACACACCGACACGACTTATACAGCTTGTGGGGGTCTGACTTTTACCAACTCCCTAGGCCCGCCATGCGATGCTCATAGACGAACGGACCGGACTGTACGGATATTGTCACTGACAGGCTCAGTAGGGTTGTCAGGCTGAGTTCGCTCACAGACGTCCCTTTTAGTCTATACCTAGTAGCCCGTTACGTATTGGCTTATACCTCTGACGTGCTAGTGGTTAAATCCACAACCATGGTGTTGACGAGTCTTTAGAGTCCCCCACATTCAGTTACTCAGCTTTCGGGCGAAAAGTTGTAGAGGCTGTTTGGAGATATGGCAAGGTCCGATCAGATACATGCGGTATTGCACGGATCAGGATCGGACAGTTTGTACTAGAGGCCGTATGGATATATGGCAGGGTTCGATCAGATACGTGCGGTATTGCACGGATCAGGATCGAACGGATAATACTAGCCGGTTTTGGTTTAAGCCGGATCCTAGTATAGTACAGTGTAGATTTTGTCTCATTGCATTTGTATTTCGGTCAAAATACAGACGCGGGTGTGTATGCACAGTATCGGGGTTTGTCCTGTAATTTATTACGGGACCAGTTTTCTGGAGTTGCCAGTTTTCTTTCCGTTTCGGCCAATTTCCTTTGTATCATTCATTGGCCGAAGATTGGTGGAGGAGGGCTTATTTGCATTGTTGCAAATAAGCATTTGTGGAGGGGGTCCTTGCATATTGTTTTATCATGATAACTCTTCTTTGACCTTTTGACTTGATTTGTTCATGATGGCTTGACCATTTGGAGTCATCATGGTTGTTTTGGAGTGTTGGTTTTTGTTTGTGATGATATTGTTTTAATCATCACTCATTATTCATGCTTGCATGATAGCTCACCCACTCCCTTGACTTTTCCTTGATTTTCACTCCATTCTCCCCCTCACATTTGGCATGGGCCGGCCATTCCTTGGGATGGGATTCATTTTCATGTGTGGCATTTTTGTCTTTCTAAAGGTGCTAAGAAAAGCTCTCTAGTTCATCTCAAAAATCAATTCCTCCACCATTTCAAAAGGCAACATCCAAAACCCCAAAATTAGACACAAGTTCCACACAATATTCTACAGCAAACCTTGGGCACGTCGACTAGCCAGCTTCATGCCTGAGTTGCCTCGGCATTAAGGTGGGAGCCCGTAAAAGAAGTAGGCGATGTGGTGCCCTTCCGGCAACGAGGTGGAGACCGGAGCTTCCGCAGGAGATCGGGACGACGACGAGAAGACCGGAGGACTTGGATCAGTCGGTATATCTCTCTTCCCCATCTTGTAGTTAGCTAGGACTAGTTAATGGTTCGATCCGGGTATTAGTGCGCGGTGGTGCCAGTTCATGAAAAATTAAAGTTTATCACCGCTTCCGCATTTGGCCGTCGGATTGACGGCCGGGGCGCCGCCGTGCACTTACAGTGGTATCAGCCTTGTAACGAGCCGGAATTGAACCGGCACCTCGTCTAAAAAGGCTCGAGAAGAGCCTCGCCATTAACTTAGTCTAGCTTTGTCTAATGTGTTTTGCATTTTCGATCGATCAAAAATTCCAAAATCTGCGTTTTCTCATGCATCAGTTTCTGTCAAAATTTTTTGGTGTCCAAAAATTTTTCAGGTTGTAAAATAGTGATGTACTGGAATATCTAAGGGTGCTGTAAAAATTCGATACAGTAATTCGTCTATGGGAGCGCGGAACCGCGGCCAAACCCCCCTTTAGGCCGCGGTTCCGCCGCACAATGATGAGATGGCTGCACCAAATTTCTACAGTATCTTTCTGGGGTGAAAATAGGGGTTTTGGAATAATAACATTGGGCCCAGAATTTCTTGATCTGCTACTGTAATGCTTGGGGGGGCCACTTGTTAAAATTTGATCGATCGGATATTTTAAACACATTATTTCACAGCATTTACATTATATCTACGACCGTGAATATCACTTGATCGGTAAATCCTGTCTAACTGCTATAGCCCGGTTAGACGGATTTGCGAACGTGACTTTCACGTTGATGCCTTGTGTTTTGCTGTGATGTTGCGGATCGGTAGTGGGGGATAGCCTGGATGCAATGCTAGTACAGTTCTGTTGTATTATGTACATTTGATATTGCGGGGCGAGCGTCCGACATGTGGACTGCCGTCACTGCCTGATTGTATTATTATTTTGGGGCACGGCCAGGTTGCGGTCGATGTACCCGTTGTATGTATATTTTACTTTCTTTACTAGGATTACCCCGCGGTGGGGTGCACGGATAGCCGGGTTCTAAAGGGCAACAAGCCCGCATCTCATGGCATTGAGACGGAGGGGGCTTCACTCTAGAATTGGCGGGCTATTCGCCGCACTCGTAGGGGGTACAGGTTGACCCAGGAGGGGTGCCCAAGTTACCGGATTCCGTGAAGTGCTGGGTGGTCCATTCACGTTGCTGAAGGGGGCTGCCTCGCTTCAGGTTTTGGCGGGTAACTTGCCGCGCCCGTAGGGGTCTAGGATTTCATTGCACAGGCTATCCACACGACCAGGGGAACGTCGGGTTTCAGTAGTGGCTCTGTGAAACCCGGGGATCCCAGATATCTGTATTGTTTCTGTGATGCTGTACATTTCTGTGATGTTGCATTTTATCACGCCTTGAGCGAATATAATATATTGGTATATATATTAGTAGATGTTGTATATGTTTTGCATCCGTGCTAGTCCAGTCCCCGCTCTGTCGTTAGTTAGCTAACCTAACGGGTAACGACGGGACCCAGTGGCGAATGCGGATGGCATATACGTACATCAGTATATTTTCGTTCTTTTTGGTGTGATCAATTGATGGGACTGCATTGATTCGGATCAACGCAAGTTTAAAAACAAACCTAATCTGATGTTGTTGGAACACTTTTTCAAAAAGCTGTTATTGCAAGGACGTTCACTTTTGTTTTGCATCGTGGTATTCAGTTGGAATATCCTGCTCCTCAGTCGACGAGGCAAGGACTGAGATCCCTTCACCGGGAGTGACCCCTTGGACAAAAGTTTGCGTCAGGGCAATAACTTCACTATAGCCGATTACTTTTTCTTTGCATCGTGGTATTCAGTTGGAATATCCTGCACCTCATTCTACGAGGAAAGAGCCGAGATCCCTTCACCGGGAGTGACCTCTTTAGCGAAAGTTTTCGTCACTATATTTTCAAAAAGCTATCCGTTCCTTCAACGATATCAAGTTCATTACGTTAAAGGTTTTCGCCAGAAACCATTCGTAGCCCTCCGTCGTTTCATATGGGTAGTCAATAGTATTCAAGCTGTGTTTGTTGGCCAAAGTCAAGGCACAGTGTTTGGTAGCTATTGGTTATTCATATGCAGCATAGATAGATGCGTTGGTTTGGAACGGTCGTATAGCCTTGTTGGCCAAAGTCAAGGGCTTGTGCGGGTGGATTCGAATCAACCTGGAGAATGACGGGTAGAACTTGACATGCGACTTATGATTTGTTGGCCAAAGTCAAGGTCATAAGAGCACGGGGCAGAAATCACATCGGGAGTTTCAAAAGAACTGAAACTTGCCAGATTTGCGCATACCTTCTGGAGTGTGATACCGTGAGCGGATTCCGTCACGTTGTCATGCGATGATAGTTGGATCCCGATTCCCACTGATGAGTTAGTTTACTCCTCGTTTGACCCCGACTAATTCTTTTTTCAGGTTTGGAGGAGAATTTGAGGTACAGTGGGAGGTTTCCAGATTAGATAAATTGGTAACCATTCTGATCTAGGTTAGAGTGCACGCTGAGTGTTTCTTTTCTCTCCCTCTTTGGCAGCGACCATTGACCCGACCCAAAAACTATGACTCAGTGACCAAGTTGACCGAACCATCTTAAACACTGGCTTTCGGATTGTCAGAGTTGCAAATCTCATTGCCACTCCTACTTTTACCCTTTTCTCCGGGACACCCCGTATTACTACGAACGTCCACTTCCATTGGACAAAACCATCGTATGGTTATATACGAACTCGAAGGAATTTATTCGAGGATGGTTTCCGGTTCTGGAGAAAACGGATAGGATTATTCAGTTGTCTTTTCCTTTTACCTTCTCTCAGGTTGCGAGTGCTCCTTGGTTTAGGAGATAGTACACCTATTACGCAAATTGGATAGTCTTCTTCCAAACCATAGGCAAGTGCCGACCGGTAGGGAATGAAGAAAACCAATTAGCATAACGATGGTGTGCAGAAGGTATTAAGTTAAGACAAAGCAATGGATTAGTAAGAGGGCAAAGTAAATTACAACAGATATTCACGAACAAACCAAGTATTCCTTCGCAAATCCTAAATCACCTTTGTATTTCTCCAGGACACTCCGTATCACTACGAAAATCCACAGTTTATTTGGATACTCCATCGTATGGTTATATACGAACTCGAAAGGAATTTGTTCCAGTTCGGGGATGGATTCTGGTTCAGGAGAAATAGGAATAAGATTTATTCAGGTGTCTTTTATCTTCACCTTCTCTCGCATTATGAGTGTTTCTAGGATTAGGACAGTACACCCATTATGCTTATTGGATAGTCTTCTTCCAAACTATAGGCTGGTGCCGAACGGTAGGGAAGGAAGAAAACCATTTGGCCTAAAGGGGTGTGCAGAAGGTAAAGACTAAAGACATATGAAGGGATTTGGAGAGGTGGCAAAGAATTAC
This sequence comes from Agapanthus africanus, assembly GCA_030015575.1. Lineage (NCBI taxonomy): Eukaryota > Viridiplantae > Streptophyta > Magnoliopsida > Asparagales > Amaryllidaceae > Agapanthus > Agapanthus africanus. The sequence goes on from JASDDO010000016.1 coordinate 46,860,705, forward strand.
ATGGTTACAGTTGTGAATCTGGATAATGGAAGAGGCATTACTAGGAATACCAGGATACCCCATCGAGACATTTCAATGTTTCAGTTTCACTGTGTAATGTTAAAAGGAAACTGATTTCCTGATTAGATACTTACTCCAGGGTATGTATTTACCAGGTTTGATTCTCATATCTGTATGGTTTTACAGATGATGAGTATGAGTAAGTTATTGGGAATTGGGTGATCATCCTCATTATATCGGGATTCGTTGTAATCAGTGATATTTGAGGAAGTCACCTGGGTTGTTTGCCGGATGGCAAATATTTGGTTTTGAATATCCGCTGTTATGCACCAATTTCAAATTGATATATCTGTACGTCTATTTTCATAGAGTGAGATATACCTTTTTGAAATTATGTCTGTGACATTTACCTATATCAGTGGATAGTTAGGTAAGGAGCATTAAACAGCGGTGTAATTCTCCTTAACCATAAGTATAGTTTTCAACCTACGACACACAGTGAATGAGTTATCAGACTTAAGGGACTTATACAGAGTATTGTATGTTGTCCAGGGTCCATCAGGACAGAGGGGTTGGTCCTCGTACTATATTCGGTTTACTTATGACTTCTCTAGTTTTTAGACAGGTGTTTCGTGGAAACACAGGGTCCGAATTTTGAGAAGTTATAGGTATTTGAATAGAGTAGAGAACCAGGTATAGCAAGTATCGGGATTCTTCAAAGTGATCGAAGATGTAAATACTTGTGTATGGTATTCAGTTGATAGTAATGATTAAGAGAACTTGCTTCTCTTTCAGGTTACTCATAATTGGAAATGCTCCTAAGTTGAGTAACGCTGATCGGCCTCCTTCCATTTAGTTGACATGCACTGGGGACAGCTGCATGATTTGAATCTGGTTCAATTAAAGCAGTGTCTCTGGTTATATATTGGATATAGTACAGTTCATATCTTAACATTGTTAAGGTACGGGGAGTTGTCCGACTTATGATTAAAACCAGACTCTGGATAACTCAAGGCACGTTTCTGTAATGGCTGTTTGTGGGTTGACCCAGGCTATGACGAGGGTTGACTTTCTACCATCTGGATGAACAATAGCAATATTGTTCTAGACTCGCCACAGTTTTATTAAAAATGGATTTTTTCAGAAAACAGTAGTGGGAGTATGGTAGAACTGGAAGTGATTCCAGAACCACAAACGATTACTGAAGATTTGATAAGGAACCTAAAGATTCAATCTGGATTGACATTCCATTGGCCACTCCGCAGATAAGGTGGGTAACTTCAGGCACCCGAGAGGTACTCCGGTAGCCTCAAGGACGGTGACAAGGAAGTTCTTGTTTACCCACACTTGCCATTGTTGTTGTTCCAGACTATAAGACCCGGCAAGAGGATGAGTATAGCGTCGTTCTGAACTCGCTTCAGAAGTGTACGTGTATATGACTCTGCCAGAGGGTTGTCGTAGTCAGTGGGAGCAGCGAAAGCATTGGTGGACAGGTGGCTTATGTCTATTTATAGACTAAAGCAATTATAGCGGAGATAGATCATCTATTTCTGACGTGACAGTCATAGGTTTGACTTCATCAGAATAGGGGATGGATCTGTTGAGGAGGTAGTGGGGTGTGATGTCATGGTATTTGGATGACATACACAGAGTAGGAAGTGATATTCCTATACTATGATCGGTTATTCTTTGGTTGTCACACAGTAGTTTCTCCATATAGGACTTGGACATTATGTCAGACATACTGGTTACTAGATCAATGGTTTTAGACCTAGATTCGGGTGGTTTCCCAATTAAGGGTACTTAGACAGCATTCTAAGAGTATTTAGAATGGACGACTCCTGGCACGGTGGTGTACTTGCAGGTGACGGAGTCACCCTCTCTAAAGGTGTCTTGTAGACTAAAAGGGAGAGGGATGTGCATGGTTGGCAGATCACTTGCTCAGGAAATTGAGTCAATCATGAGATGTCAAGTACCACACCAGATATTGTTCTTGCACTAGATACAATAAGTTGACATTGATCCAATCCTGGAGAAACAGTCGGAAGCAGTTTTAGAACATAAGTGAATGTTCTAGGGATATGATAACGACAGCCTCATTTGGGAAACAGTTATCATTCCAGGCTTCCAAGGTGACATGGACGACAAGGAGGTTGTCAGAGTTATAGTTTTCCTTCTGACGAGGGACAGTATTTTGGACAGTTGGTCCAAGGCAATACTGAGGGCGGCATGGCGTTGGATACTGATTAAGTTCAGTTGATGATACAGTCTAAGAAGTTTGGATTTAGAGTTCATTTATGAGCTAGGTCCCATCAGACATCCAGACACATTCTACGACAGGTATTGCTCATTTCGGAAGATGGCTTTCTCCGCGAACTTGAGATATAGAGAGACATAGAAAGAAACAACAAAGCGGATCCACTCACTGAGACTATTCCTCGAACGCAGTAGTTCCGCAAGCGAGCTTTGTGGGACTGATTAGTAGAGTAGTTGGGTGTTCGGTATCACACGGGCTGTGAGCATGCGACATCGCATTAATTAGACTTGAGTGCAAGTGGGAGATTGTTGGAGATAGTGCCCTTAGAGTCAATTATTGGGTCACAGGCACGTGATTGCAATGATTGATGGAGGACCTATCCCAGTAGGACAATCTTACTCGAGATGATAGTATGCTATCTGGTTTACCTTTATCATCGTGTACTGCTTTAGGTGACCTTACAGGTCACTATTACACGTTGGTAGAGCCCCTAGGATTCTTGCTTGACCACCAGCAGTATGAGAGCGATCATATACGTCGGAGCTGGCAGTCTATAAGCATATCCTTAAATGGTCCCTAGTCGTGAGAGTTTCGAGACAGGGCATCGATACTCCAGAGTAGACTAGTGTATACAGTCGAGACCCCGACGAGGGGCGGTGGCCGGTCTCACAAGCCACTGGTGTCAGTTGGTTCACCTAAGATCTATACAGGTGCTCATTGGGTTATGAGTACACCGGACAGGACTCGCTGGGAACATGCTAGTTGGTCTTATACCAGACGTCAGATAGCAGCTCCCTGGTGACATGTGTACAGGTTAGTTCATCGACCTGCGGATCGTCATTTGTCTCGTGTGAGTTCCCACTGTACTTTGATTACTACCCTACCACGGCTCAAAGGAGTCGTGCAAACAGGTTTTAGTTGGGTACAGTCCCGAGCCACATGGAGGCAGTGAGCGTATCTTCAGGGGTTCGTCTCTCCCGGTATTAGGGGTAAGGTCGCGTTGTGTCTAGGAGAGCCATTACACGAAGTCCTCGGCCGAGGCAAGGAGATTTACTGGTAGGTATTCCAGTAGTATCTCAGGGTGTTCTGGGCTACACTCCGACATGACTTGTACCGCTTTTGGGGGTCTGACTTTTACCAACCCCCTAGGCCCGCCATGCGATGCTCATAGACGAACGGACCGGACTGTACGGATATTGTCACTGACAGGCTCAGTAGGGTTGTCAGGCTGAGTTTGCTCTCAGACGTCCCTTTTAGTCTATACCTGGTAGCCCGTTACGTATTGGCTTATACCTCTGACGTGCTAGTGGTTAAATCCACAACCATGGTGTTGACGAGTCTTTAGAGTCCCCCACATTCAGTTACTCAGCTTTCGGGCGAAAAGTTGTAGAGGCCGTATGGAGATATGGCAAGGTCTGATCAGATACATGCGGTATTGCACGGATCAGGATCGGACAGTTTGTACTAGAGGCCGTATGGATATATGGCAGGGTTCGATCAGATACGTGCGGTATTGCACGGATCAGGATCGAACGGATAATACTAGCCGGTATTGGTTTAAGCCGGATCCTAGTATAGTACAGTGTAGATTTTATCTCATTGCATTTGTATTTCGGTCAAAATACAGATGCGGGTGTGTATGCACAGTATCGGGGTTTGTCCTGTAATTTATTACGGGACCAGTTTTCTGGAGTTTCCAGTTTGCTTTCCGTTTCGGCCAATTTCCTTTGTATCGTTCATTGGCCGAAGATTGGTGGAGGAGGGCTTATTTGCATTGTTGCAAATAAGCATTTGTGGAGGGGGTCTTTGCATATTGTTTTATCATGATAACTCTTCTTTGACCTTTTGACTTGATTTTTTCATGATGGCTTGACCATTTGGAGTCATCATGGTTGTTTTGGAGTGTTGGTTTTTGTTTGTGATGATATTGTTTTAATCATCACTCATTATTCATGCTTGCATGATAGCTCACCCACTCCCTTGACTTTTCCTTGATTTTCACTCCATTCTCCCCTTTCACATTTGGCATGGGCCGGCCATTCCTTGGGATGGGATTCATTTTCATGTATGGCATTTTTGGCTTTCTAAGGGTGCTAAGAAAAGCTCTCTAGTTCATCTCAAAAATCAATTCCTCCACCATCTCAAAAGGTAACATCCAAAACCCCAAAATGAGACACAAGTTCCACACTATATTCTACAGCAAACCTTGGGCACGTCGACTAGCCAGCTTCATGCCCGAGTTGCCACGGCATTGAGGTAGGAGCCCGTAAAAGAAGTAGGCGATGTGGTGCCCTTCCGGCAACGAGGTGGAGACCGGAGCTTCCGCAGGAGATCGGGACGACGACGAGAAGACCGGAGGACTTGGATCATTCGGTATATCTCTCTTCCCCATCTTGTAGTTAGCTAGGACTAGTTAATGGTTCGATCCGGGTATTAGTTCGTGGTGGTGCCAGTTCATGAAAAATTAAAGTTTATCACCGCTTCCGTATTTGGCCGTCAGATTGACGGCCGGGGCGCCGCCGTGCACTTACAGGCGTTGCGCTAACGTATCAACTTCTGACACGTGGCGCGTTGCACGCAGCGCACGGGATTTGAAGCGTTGCTTCAAAATTTGAATTTTTGAAATTCAAACAAATCCTTGCTCTGATTGGGGGAAACAGATATCCCACAAACTTGCACTGTACTGAGCGTGCCTCGAGCTTGTCCGCATGCTGCTTTTTGACAAAAGCTGGACTTCCCCATGTCTTAATGTGATTAAGATAGGGTCTCTTCCCACACCACATCTGATATGGTGTGGTAGGAACAGTCTTAGTTGGAACTCGGTTTAAAATATATGCAGCTGATTCTAGTGCATATCCCTAGAATGATCGCGGTAACTCAGCGTTACACATCATGGACCGTACGATATCCAATCGGGTTCGGTTCCGTCTCTCCGATACACCGTTATGTTGCGGAGTGTATAGAGGAGTAAACTGAGAGAGAATTCCATTCTCTTTTAAGTAATCCAGGAACTCGGCACTCAAGTATCCCACAAACTTGCTCTGATTGGGGGAACTTCTGACACGTGGCCTTCCAAACGTGAGCGCAGCGGTGGCAGAATTCCAACCATCGCGGCAACTCTTGGAAGTTGAAAGGGCATTTGATGCCTATAAATAGGACCTTTGTTCCCCCACAGATGCTTGTCATCTTTAAGATTTTTATTTTCAAAACACTCCAGAGCTTTGCTCTTATTTTAAGAACTTTTGGAGCCCTGCTCTTGTTTCTTGTTAAGAACTTTCAAAGTTCAGAACCCAGCACCCCTTTTAGGTAAAATTTTAAATTAAATCAAATTAAGTTTAATTAACAGAGCCTTGCTCTCATAGATCTTTTGATCTAAAGAAAAATCCTTTTGGGGTTTCACCAAATAGAGCTTTGCTCTCATGAATCTGTTTCAGGGTTTCTCAACCCATGAACAAAAACTTGCATTTTTTGGCAAAACTTAGATCCCATTGATCTAAAAGAACTCTTAAGAGTGTTTCATTGATTTCAGAGTTTGAAGATGACATTTTATTCCTCAGTGCATTATATCGTTTTACTTAATCAGTCTTTCTGATAATTCTGTTGATTATCTTTCACAGGAACAATGAACGCCCACATGTATGCTCTTAACGAGATCATCTCTTATGGGGACATCCGCCTACTTGGCCGCTCTCAGAATCGAGAGTTCACGAACGCGGAGTGTGCTGAAATTATGAGCCGCTTCGACGCATACAATGGTCCACTGCTTCCCCGACGTTCCTCTCTTCTTAAGCTTATCGTGGGAGCCATCTGGGAAGCGCTTCCCCTGTTCTGTTCCGGTGTGCCGCTTAGGGCATTGGATACCGCTGAGGATAAGGTGCACTCAGTGTACCTGTTGAACTTTATCTCAAAGAGACGGCGAGACAGTCTTATCGATCTCTTGCACGAGGTCTTTCAACAGTCTGCCATACTCGCTGCTTATCGGAGGGTGGAAGACATCAGGGGGGACCCTGACGCTTGTGCTCGCGAAAGAAAGCACACTAGGATGGTCCGCGAGGCTTGGAAAGTCATAGATAGGGTCGCTTTCGAGTTCCTCAATCCATGCCCTGGATCTGAAGTTATTCCATTGTAACTTTCATTTATTGCTTTTATGATTGTAAGAACTTCGGGCAATATTAATGAAAATTTTTGTTTTTCCTAGCCTGTCTTATATTTTGTTCTGAATCTTTTGCATGAATGAATGCGTCTCGAACGCTTGATCAAATGTAGATCAGATGCTCTTTCCATCGCTTTCTTCTTTCTTTTATTATCAACATACCACCTTAGCAAACATGGTTGACGGATGATTGGAACGAGTATTCTGACTTTCTTAAGAAATAGCGATGGCTTAGGCCGCAGGTTCAGATCTGTTGCCTAAGACTTTTCAACTCTATAAGCCGTGAGGGTCTCATAGTGATTTTTCTCCCTACGGATCGAGAGGATCTCGTAGGGGGGTTTTCTCCTTAGGAATCGTGAGGATTCCTAAGTGTGGTTTTCTCTTATAAGTCGTAAGGATCTTATAAGAGAATTTTTCCCTCTTACGAGTCGAGAGGACCCGTAAGCGGTTGTTTCCCTCCTCGTCGAAACTCGACTTTGGAGAGTGAGACCCGTGGATGGTACGGAAGAGACCGTTTCGGGCCAACTTGCGGGGTCCCAGTGCTTAGGAAACATGCTTCTTTTATGCCCATTGCCTAAGGCTTTATCTCACGAGTCGAGCCGTCTCAACAATTTTTTTTACAAGTCGAGACGAATCGAGCGTTTCTAAAAAGAACATCTTAACGTCGCATTTAACCTCTACTCTTTACGACAGAAACCCGTTAAGGTTGGTGGTACTTAGAGTTTTGGCCATCGTACTGTCGCATAAGCTGATATAGTCCTCGATAGGCAATCATGCTGTTCGAGTAGCCCTGCGACTGCCGTGTCTCTGATCCCTTCGGGGGCTGGACAAGACGTCTTCAAGCAATCCTCCTTGGCAGTTTGACCGTCGGAAGAGCAAGCGTTAGGAATTTTCCATGTCGCTTTTTACTTGAGGTTAGGCTTATTTTGGCGAGCCCCGATGAGTCATAACCACTCCGCGCTGGTGTGGGGATGATCTTCGATAGTCTTTCGGGCTTTATGTGAATTTCCGTCAAGACCCTGAAGTTAGGAATTTGGCCTTTGCTTCGTTTGCTAGCATTGCGTCTGCTGTATCGAGACAAATGTTGCGTTGGGAACTAGGGATTTTGCCGTGGCTCCGTTTGTTTGATGACGTTGCGTCTGCTGTGTCGAGACGAACGTTGGGGTGACATCTCGTCTGCTGTATCGAGATGGACGTCGAGGTTGTCTCTAGGTTGCTGATGAACCGTCGAGGTTTGGAACTAGGGATTTTGCCGTGGCTCCCTTTGGTGATGTTGCACCCGCTGTATCGAGACGAACGTCGAGGTGGTGACCATTCCATGCGGGATGATCTCCGGTGGTCTTTCAGGCTTTATATAACTTGCCGTTAAGACCCTGAAGCTAGGAATTTGGCCTTCACTTCGTTTGCTGGCATCGTGTCCTCTGTATCGAGACGAATGTCATGGTTGTCTCTAGGTTGCTGGTGAACCGTCGAGGTTTGGAACTAGGGATTTTGCCGTGGCTCCTTTTGGTGATGTTCCGTTTGCTGTATCGAGACGAACGTCGAGGTGGTGACCATTCCATGTGGGATGATCTCTAGTGGTATTTCAGGCTTTATATGACTTGCCGTTAAGACCCTGAAGCTAGGAATTTGGCCTTCACTTCGTTTGCTGGCATCGTGTCCTCTGTATCGAGACGAATGTCATGGTTGTCTCTAGGTTGCTGGTGAACCATCGAGGTTTGGAACTAGGGATTTTGCCGTGGCTCCTTTTGGTGATGTTGCGTCTGCTGTATCGAGTCGAACGTCGAGGTGGTGACCACTCCATGTGGGATGATCTCTGGTGGTCTTTCAGGCTTTATATGACTTGACGTCGAGGTGGTGACCATTCTGTGCTGGTGCGAGATGATCTCCGATTGTCTTTCCGGTTTTATATGAGTTACCGTCAAGACGTCGAAGCTAGGAATGTGGCCTTTGCTTCGTTTGCTTTGTCACGTCCGAATCCCTGTTGGAGGAAGAATGCTGGGGTTGACATTTCGTCTGCTGTATCGAGACGAACGTCAAGGTGGTGACCACTCTATGCTGGTGCGAGATGATCACCGATTGTCTTTCCGGTTTTATGTGAGTTAACGTCAGGACGTTGAAGCTAGGAATGTGGCCTTTGTTAGTTGTATGTATGCCCTAGAGGCCAGTATTGTACAGATGATGTATATTATATTGGATGCTTGGACATATATAGAGATGACTTTCTTGCTCGATATGATAGTATACTATCTGGTTACTCTTTATCTTAACATGTACACTTGTCTCTTTAAACTGTCTTATAGTTACATGTTGGTAAAGCCCTTAGGATGTGTACTTGACTACCTGAACTATGATGCAGATCATACTAGTGGGGACATGGTAGTCCATAAGTACATCCTTCAAGGTCCCTAGTCGTGGGTGTATCGTGACGGGGCATCGATATACCAGAGCAGACTAGCGTATACGCTTCTCGACCCATGAGATGGGCGATGGATGATCCCATATCCATTGGTGTTTGACATCAGAGATGGTGTACGGGTGCTCAGTGGAGACTGGGTACACTGGACGGACTCGCCGAGAACTCCCAGATGGTATTATACCTCACGTCAGATGGCAGTTCTCAGGTGACACTTGTACAGGTTAGTCTGTAGACCCGAAATCGTCCTAGAGTCTTGTGTGATTCCCACTGTGCTTTGATCTCCACCTTACCACGTCCATGAGGGCGTGCAAAACGGTGGTCTTTGGGTACAGTCCCGAGTCACATGGAGGCAATGAGCGATAGGAGGGGTTTCGTCTCTCCCGGTATTGGGGGTTGATGTTGCGCTGTGCTCGATTGGCCGTAACAAGGAAGTTCCTGGCCAGGGCTGATCAGAGATTTGCTGGTAAGTGTTAACAGTAGTTTCTCGACCCGTTATGAGCCTCACATCGGCATGACTTATCGGTTATTGGGGTCTGACGTTTACCACCCCTAGACTTGATATGCGACGTATCAGACGAACAGACCAGACTGTACGGTAAGTGTTACTGGTTGGATTCACAGGAGTGTGAGCGGGCTAGCTCATCGATCTTCTGATCGCTCAATACCTGGATGGCCGTTACGTTTAGCAGACCGCTTGCGGCTTGTGGGTGCTTGATATGATCATCATCTGCTACCGGCGTATTGACGAGTCTTTAGAGTCCTACACAAAGGTTTCCTGGCTCAAGCGAAACGAAATAGGAGCGCATATGAGATATGTGTGGGAGCGAGAATAATGCGTGTATGTGATACCGCATTTCATTCTCGCGATAAATGTTTCGATTGGCTATATTCGATATGACCTAGTTATCGAATCATTGATTCAATAAATCGATACATTGGATACTAGTCGGTTATGTGCGACATGACCGGATCATTGAATCAAATGTTGATTTAATGATTTAATGTATAATTATATATTTGATATATTACTTTGCATTAACTAGTATTGGTTCACTTTAAATGGATTTTCTCACTTCATGTACACATTGTATATGTGATATACTTTTGTACACTAGTTTGTATCATGTTTGATGATACTTGCTCACTTGGGTTTGTGTAAAGAATAAACCATGGTTATATGAATGGTTAGGGTTTTGATTATTTACTTAGTTATTTATTTATATATTCATTATGGAAATTATTAAGGATGGTTGCTTATTTTGTTTTTTATGTTGAAGCTTCTTGAAGCTTTGAATAAGTCCACCATTCTTATCTTATCCTTAACCCTAACCATTCTAACTAACCTTAGTTTAATCTTTACGCTTGACCATGGTTTACATTATGATAAGTATTCTTTTTCTTTTCATTTTTAAGACTTATCATAATTCTAGCTTCATCTTCTTCTTCATCTTCAAAAGAAAAAGCTTGATGCCATTAATGGCAACTTGAGCTATAGTATGAGAAATCCAATTCCAAAGTGAACCCACCTCCTATTTCTTCACCCTCTACCTCTTGCCAAGTTGTTTTGGGTGTTTTCTTCACAAGTTTCACAACTTGGTGAAGTTGGAGCTTGAACTTGTGCAACCTCGACGTAGATCATCTTCGGCATGAAGCCGACGACCTATTCCGCTCACTTCTCCGATGAAGCCGTCACGAGAGTCCGAGATTCGAGATGGACAGCGAGGGGACGGCCACGTGGAGCTAAGGAAGTGGATAACCGGATCTACAAAGGTTATAGCCTCTCTCCTTTAGTTAATATGTTAACTAGATTAGTTTTTCGCCTAGGATTCTAGCCGACGATCCGTATTAGGGTTTCTCGGCACCATAATTTTTGTAAATTGGCATGGTTGATGCCTTGTGAGACCACTTTAGGGTGCCTAGGAACCTTTCACTGGTATCAGAGCCTAGCTAGAGCCTTAGGCGAAGTCTAGACGACGTTTGAAACCCGAATACGCATCAAAACCCTAACACATCATGCTCTCTGGACTTTTTCTAAAAACTGGGATTTTTCCAGATTAAAAATGCTTAAAAAATTCAGCAGGGAAATCTAAGAATTACAATGCAAAAATTATTCCATGAACAGTAAATAGTGTGGCGGAACCGCGGCAGAAGCCTGGCTTCTGCGGCGGTTCCGCGGCAGTGTGATGACGTCACCCCTCATGCTTTGCACAGTAATTCATCATTTCAGCAGTTGAGTTTTATGGGTATTTTTAATAATTTTTCAAGAGTTGAATTTTCTGGGGTGTTTTAGAGCTTCGATGTTTCGATCGGATTATCAAATTTTGTCTTTGTGTTTTTCCGGATAATTTTTAGAATATGTTAAAAGGTTCGACCGGATATAAATACCCAATTTTTCCCCTGTCGGGAAATTTCCAAGTGTTGGATTTTTCCGTAGTTTAACGACCTTCTAAGTAGTGCAAGTAACGCGATGGACCCTCTAGAAGACAACAAACCTTAACTCGATTATGTGACCGTCTTGAACTGCCCTTTGAACCTTCGGGTTTGGGGCAGTACGGCGTGCCACATGTGAGGCGTTGGCTTGACCCTTCTACGGCTGGACCGTTGGTACTGAGGCACGAACTGAATGTTGTTAGACTTATTTCATGTGTTGGACTGTATCGGGAAAACTTGGGTGTTCGAATGTTCGATCGGAAAGTTTGATATTTTCTATTTTATCCGGAATGGGATACAATAATTGGAATTCACAAACAGTTATGTGATAACTGAATGAATGTTATAAATCTAGCAGTTTGGTTTCACTTGATATTGAAAAGAGTTTTCGATAATGAGACTAAAATGCGGGGTTTATAACTGTTAGGCATGTGATGTCTAAGTATTTCATTTGATTAGGCATGCGATGTCTAAAGAAGTTGCGGATTCCAATTGTTGTAGTTTTACACTTTCTTTTCTGTGACCGTAAGTGTAATATGTGATATCGCCGGTTTCGTTGGTATATGTCAACGACAATTGCGATGCGCATATTTACTTACGTTGATGACATGTGATGTTATGTGTTGCTGGATATGTTATATTGGATCGTCGTGTTTGAATAGCCGGGGGTTTTTATGTGAGATGAGTGTTTTTCATTTTCATTCATGTAAAAACTTGTATGTAATATTCTTTTATTTGGGTCACTTCCAGGTAGCGGAAGATGTCACCTCTTGTATATTATTTACTTTTCCGCATTAGGATAGACCCAAGGAGCGGAGCACAAGTAACCGGGTTCTGGGGTCCAGTGGGAGACCAACTCGAGGAGTCGAGTCCGGGTCTCCTAACCCTAGAATTGGCAGGGTTGCTTGCCGCTCTCGTAGGGGTCTAGGGGTGTGGGATTAGCTATTCATCACGACCGTGGAATCCGTGTTTTATACTGGCTCGTATTGAAAACAAGGACGTCCTAGTATATCCAATATTTCTTCTGCTGCGATATCTGTGATGCGATCATGTGATGTTCTATGATAGATACAGTATATAGTATATATGATATATTATATAGACGTTACTTATGTTTTGCACCCGCACTAGCTATGCCCTGCTCTGTCGTTAGTTACCTAACCTAACGGTACACGAGGGGACATCGAGGCGAATGCGGATGGCATAAGTGTACGTCGTATTTATCTGTGATGTTTAGGTATTTAAATGATGGGACTTCATTAATGTGATTAATGAATGGAAAGAAACCTAAGATGTTGTAGAATCAAATTTTAAATAAAACAGGTAGCTACAGTTCTTGCTTTGCACAGCGGTATATGTGATATATCCTGCACCTTATTCGATGAGGAAAGGACCGAGATCCCTTCACCGGGAGTGACTCCTTTAGCAATAACTGGTATGTGCTACACCCTCGGTTTGTTTTTGATTGCTTCTATAGTTTTTGCTTTGCACTGTGATATATATGATATATCTCGCACCTCATTCGACGAGGAAAGGGCCGACGATCCCTTCACCGGGAGTGACCCCTTTAGCAAAACTAGAAAAGCCTCAAAATCATTCCATTTTTAAAACTTCATTTGATTCTACAACGATATCAAGTTCAATACGCAATAGGTTTTCAGAAAAACCTGTCGTAGCCCTCCGTCATTTCAGATAAGTCCTGTTTAGTATTCGTGCTGCGTTTGTTGACCTTGTCAAGGCGCAGTGTGCGGTAGCTAACCAGTATTTGTCCGCTTATGCATATGATGCAGATTGGGTTAGGGTAGTCGTACGGCCTTGTTGACCTTGTCGAGGGTCGTGCGGGTGGGTTTGATTCAATCAAGAAATGACGGGTTGAACTTGACTTGCTGTCTATGGTTTGTTGACCTTGTCAAGGTCATAGATCGTTCGGGGCAAAAGCATTATCGGGATTTTCAAGTGTTGAAATTTGCAATGAGATTGCATACCTTCTATGAGATAGTTGGATCCCGATACCCACTGCGAGTAAGAGTTACTCCTGGGAGAGTTTTACACATTGCAATTAGCTGATCAAGTAGGTGTCTAGAAAGGTGTCAACGGGGTTACGCCTCTGGGAAAACGAGGTTTAAATTAATTAGGTTCGTGCGAAAGCACGGGGGACCTCCCTCAAAGTACCGACACTGGCCTGGCTGAAAGATTGGTGAACTTGTAGTGTGTAATTAATCCCGGCTAGTCTTTCCTTTTAGGGTTTGAAGGAAGATTTGATAATAACCAGTGGGAGCCATCCTGATTAGATAAGATAATAACCAATCTGATCTTGCACGAGCATACGCTAAAGTGTTTTCTTCTCTCTCTCTCCAGGTAGCGACCATTTCATGCCCTAATGAAGATAATAATATGGATGTATTGACCGAACCCGCATGTTATATTGTGCTGGGGAACGTTGGTTCCGTTCTTTCTTATAAGAGTTATAGGAACGAACAGGATATAGGGGAATACCAGGATTCCCATGCCACCCGAATAAAGAAAGTACATGATGATGCATTTTTTTCGGGTGTGTTCGTTACAGATAACTGTTTCTCCATTTGCTCTACGTCCTGGGTATTAGATACCGGGTCAGGATCCCATATATGTAATCAGTTACATGGGCTTAGGAAAGGTAGAGAACTTGGAGAAGGTGATAAAGACATTAGAGTTGGAAATGGTGCAATTGTTGCAGCTAAGACTGTCGGGGAATATCACCTTGTATTACCAACTGGTAATACATTGGTTCTGAACGAATGCTATTACATGCCGAACCTGATATGCAACATTATATCGGTTTCTTTATTAAGTAAAGAGGGATATAATTTTGTATTACAGGACAATGTTATGAACATTTTCCGTAATCAAAAGTTGGTTGGATCAGGCACGTTGTGCAATGGCATTTATGTTCTGAATCAATCAACAGTTCTGAGCATAACAAACACACACAAGAGGAAGAGTTCAGAACTGAACGAATCCTTCTTATGGCATTGTAGACTGGGTCACATCAATGCGACACGACTGGCTAAGTTGCATAAGGATGGATATTTAAATCCGTTTGAATTTTCATCTTATGACACTTGCCAGTCATGTCTCAAAGGCAAGATGACCAAAACTCCGTTTACGGGACACGGAGAAAGAGTTACCGAACTCTTGGGACTAATACATAGTGATGTATGTGGTCCCATGTCTACACATACCAGGGATGGTTCTTCATACTTTATTACATTCACTGACGATCTCTCTAGGTTCGGGTATGTGTTCCTGATGAAACACAAATCAGAAGCTTTTGAGAAATTTAGGGAATATAAACAAGAAGTTGATAACCAAACCGGAAAAAGTATTAAAATCCTACGATCTGATCGAGGAGGAGAATACTTAAGCAATGAATTCCTGGACTTCCTAAAAGAGAATGGGATCCTCTCTCAGCTGACTCCTCCATATACACCACAGCACAACGGTGTATCAGAACGGAGGAACCACACCCTATTAGATATGGTGCGCTCTATGATGAGCACAGTTGAGTTACCTATTTCCTTCTGGGGTTATGCGCTGGAAACAGCAACATACCTATTGAATCAAGTTCCATCTAAATCTGTACCTACCACACCATATGAGATATGGAGTTGGAAGAGACCATATTTTAAACGAGTTAAGATATGGGGTTGTCCGGCCTATGTCAAAAGGAAAAATCCGGACAAGCTCGGGGCACGGTCAGTTCTCTGCAAGTTTGTGGGATATCCAAAGAATTCATATGGGTATTTTTTCTACCACAGTGAGGAACAAAAAGTGTTTGTTTCTCAACATGCCACCTTTTTAGAAAAGGAATTCCTTGAAAAAGAAATTAGTGGCAAAGTGGTAGAGCTGGAAGAGGTTCCAGATACACAAACCGTAACTGAAGATTTAGTGGAACCAGAAAACTCAGTAGCTCCTAATGAACCTCAGCCTCTCCGCCGATCTAGTAGGGTTCCTCGCCAACTTGGGAGATACTACGGTTTTCTCATGGATGGTGGAAGCGAGGATTGCATCATGGAGGATGATGACCCAACTAGCTTCGAGCAGGCCATCACGAGTGGGGACTCAGTTAAATGGCTGGATGCTATGCGGTCCGAGATGGAATCCATGTACACCAACAAAGTATGGACTTTGGACGTTGCTCCTGAAGTGGTAAAACCCATTGGGAGCAAATGGATCTTCAAGAAGAAACTTGGTGTAGATGGGAAAGTGGAGACTTTCAAAGCTAGACTTGTAGCAAAGGGTTTTCGTCAAAGACCAGGTGTGGACTATGACGAAACCTTTTCTCCAGGGGCTATGCTTAAATCCATCCGGATCATGCTTGCCATCGCTGCATATCATGATTACGAAATCTGGTTAAGACCGCCTTTCTAAACGGTGATTTAGAAGAGTGCGTGTACATGACTCAGCCAGAGGGCTTCGTAGACAGTGGGAGCAGCGGAAAGGTGTGCAAGCTGCTTAAATCCATTTATGGATTAAAGCAAGCATCGCGGAGTTGGAACATCTGCTTTGACGTCGTTATCAAAGAGTTTGATTTCGTCAAAAACCCATATGAACCTTGTATCTACAAGAAGGTGGCAGAGAGTAAGGTTGTCTTCCTCGTATTGTACGTGGACGACATACTCTTGATAGGAAATGATATTCCTATGCTGCAATCGGTCAAGCTCTTCTTATCACAAAGATTCTCAATGAAAGATCTTGGTGATGCCTCCTGCATATTGGGAATTAGGATCTATAGAGATAGATCCAAAAGGATTTTGGGATTGTCCCAATCCAGGTACATTGACACCATACTAAAGAGGTTTAGTATGGAAGAGACCAAGCGTGGGAACTTGCCCACGATCTCTGGAGTCACTCTCTCCAAAGAGATGTCTCCCAAGACTGATTTGGAGAGAGCTCGCATGCAAGGGATACCCATTGCTTCGGCAGTAGGCTCTATCATGTATGCGATGCTATGTACCAGACCCGATGTAGCATACTCACTAAGTGTAGTGAGCAGGTATCAAGCTGATCCTGGAGAGAGTCATTGGACAGCTGTGAAGAGCATTCTCAAGTACTTACGAAGGACTAAAGAGATGCTCTTGGTGTATGGTAACGGAGAACTCCAAGTGGAGTCCTTTACCGATTCGAGCTTCCAGAGTGATAAGGACGACTCTAAGTCGCAGTCGAGCTTTGTCTTTACCCCTTACGGAGGGGCGGTTAGCTGGAAGAGTTCCAAGCAGGAAACCGTGGCAGACTCGACGATGGAGGCTGAATACATCGTTGCCAACGATACTGCCAAAGAGGTTGTCTGGATCAAGAAGTTCATTACTGAACTTGGAGTGGTTCCATCTATTGAGCATCCAATACCTTTGTATTGCGATAACAATGGAGCGGTGGCTTTGGCCAAGGAACCCAGGTCCCATCAGCGATCCAGGCATATTCTGAGGCGGTATCACCTGATCCGGAAGATAGTTGATCGCCGGGAGATCGAGGTCAGGAGGGTTGACACGAAGAACAACACGGCGGATCCACTCACGAAGGCCATTCCCCAGATACAGTTTGAGAGACTCTTCGGGATGCTCGGTATGCGATACTACAGCAGCTGGCCCTAGTGCAAGTGGGAGATTGTTAGTTGTATGTATGCCCTAGAGGCCAGTATTGTACAGATGATGTATATTATATTGGATGCTTGGACATATATAGAGATGACTTTCTTGCTCGATATGATAGTATGCTATCTGGTTACTCTTTATCTTAACATGTACACTTGTCTCTTTAAACTATCTTATAGTTACATGTTGGTAAAGCCCTTAGGATGTGTACTTGACTACCTGGACTATGATGCAGATCATACTAGTGGGGACATGGTAGTCCATAAGTACATCCTTCAAGGTCCCTAGTCGTGGGTGTATCGAGACGGGGCATCGATATACCAGAGTAGACTAGCGTATACGCTTCTCGACCCATGAGATGGGCGATGGATGATCCCATATCCATTGGTGTTTGACATCAGAGATGGTGTACGGGTGCTCAGTGGAGACTGGGTACACTAGACGGACTCGCCGAGAACTCCCAGATGGTATTATACCTCCCGTCAGATGGCAGTTCTCAGGTGACACTTGTACAGGTTAGTTTGTAGACCCGAGATCGTCATAGAGTCTTGTGTGATTCCCACTGTGCTTTTATCTCCACCTTACCACGTCCATGAGGGCGTGCAAAATGGTGGTCTTTGGGTACAGTCCCGAGTCACATGGAGGCAATGAGCGATAGGAGGGGTTTCGTCTCTCCCGGTATTGGGGGTTGATGTTGCGCTGTGCTCGATTGGCCGTAACAGGGAAGTCCCTGGCCAGGGCTGATCAGAGATTTGCTGGTAAGTGTTACCAGTAGTTTCTCGACCCGTTATGAGCCTCACATCGGCACGACTTATCGGTTATTGGGGTCTGACGTTTACCACACCTAGACTTGATATGCGACGTATCAGACGAACAGACCGGACTGTACGGTAAGTGTTACTGGTTGGATTCACAGGAGTGTGAGCGGGCTAGCTCGTCGATCTTCTGATCGCTCAATACCTGGATGGCCGTTACGTTTAGCAGACCGCTTGCGGCTTGTGGGTGCTTGATATGATCATCATCTGCTACCGGCGTATTGACGAGTCTTTAGAGTCCTACACAGAGGTTTCCTGGCTCAAGCGAAACGAAATAGGAGCGCATATGAGATATGTGCTGGAGCGAGAATAATGCGTGTATGTGATACCGCATTTTATTCTCGCGATAAATGTTTCGATTGGCTATATTCGATATGACGTAGTTATCGAATCATTGATTCGATAAATCGATACATTGGATACTAGTCGGTTATGTGCGACATGACCGGATCATTGAATCAAATGTTGATTTAATGATTTAATGTATAATTATATATTTGATATATTACTTTGCATTAACTAGTATTGGTTCACTTTAAATGGATTTTCTCACTTCATGTACACATTGTATATGTGATATACTTTTGTACACTAGTTTGTATCATGTTTGATGATACTTGCTCACTTGGGTTTGTGTAAAGATTAAACCATGGTTATATGAATGGTTAGGGTTTTGATTATTTACTTAGTTATTTATTTATATATTCATTATGGAAATTATTAAGGATGGTGGCTTATTTTGTTTTTTATGTTGAAGCTTCTTGAAGCTTTAAATAAGTCCACCATTCTTATCTTATCCTTAACCCTAACCATTCCAACTATCCTTAGTTTAATCTCTACACTTGACCATGGTTTACATTATGATATGTATTCTTTTTCTTTTCATTTTTAAGACTTATCATAATTCTAGCTTCATCTTCTTCTTCATCTTCAAAAGAAAAAGCTTGATGCCATTAATGGTAACTTGAGCTATAGTGTGAGAAATCCAATTCCAAAGTGAACCCACCTCCTATTTCTTCACCCTCTACCTCTTGCCAAGTTGTTTTGGGTGTTTTCTTCACAAGTTTCGCAACTTGGTGAAGTTGGAGCTTGAACTTGTGCAACCTCGACGTAGATCATCTTCGGCACGAAGCCGACGATCTATTCCGCTCACTTCTCCGATGAAGCCGTCACGAGAGTCCGAGATTCGAGATGGACAGCGAGGGGACGACCACGTGGAGCTAAGGAAGTGGATAACCGGATCAACAAAGGTTGTAGCCTCTCTCCTTTAGTTAATATGTTAACTAGATTAGTTTTTCGCCTAGGATTCTTGCCGACGATCCGTATTAGGGTTTCTCGGCACCATAATTTTTGTAAATTGGCATGGTTGATGCCTTGTGAGACCACTTTCGGGTGCCTAGGAACCTTTCAGCCTTTTGCTTCATTTGATTTGTCACGTCCGAATCCTATTGGAGGAAGGACGCTATAGTGACACCTTGTCTTCTGTATCGAGACGAATGTCGAGGTGGTCTCTAAGTTGTCTGTGAACCATTGAGATTTGGAGTAGGGGCTTTGCCGTAGCTCCGTTTTCTTTGACCGTGAGGTCTTTTATTGACGTTGTACCTGCATCATGCTGGACTGCGAAGGAACGCCGTTGTTGACATTGCGTCTGTTGTAGCAAGACGAATGCTGAGATGGAGTTGGGATTTTGCCATCGCTCTGCTTGATGGTGTAACATCTGTGTCCTGCTGGAATGAGGAGGCACACCGTATTTGGTCTCCAGGCTGCAGATGTGGCCATTGAGATTTTGAACTAGAGACTTTGCCATGGTTCCGTTTCGTTGCTATTCTGAGGTCGGTTGTTGACGTCATGTCTGCATCTAGTTGGAGTGAGGAGAAACGCCGTTGGTGATCTCTAAGTTGTCGATGTTGACGTCGAGAGCCTGAAGCTCGGGATCTTCGTTTGCTTCATTTGTTGACATCGTGTCTGTAATATTGCGAAAAATGTCGAGATTGTCTCTAGGTTGTCTATGAACCGTCGAGATTTGGCTTCGCTTTCTGATGGAGCCTGTTGGGAAAGTATGGTTCCCTCTTTGTTTACGCCCTTGGATTGTATACAGGGATCGATGTGATCTTAACTCTATGGCCAAAAAGTTTCATTCTTTCATTTTTTTTAATTCTTTCCGCGATGCTTTATCATTTTAGCTTTTTATATCGCGAAAATCGCGATTGTCCAATCATTTCGGCTATTTTTCGCGGTGCCCTATCATTTCGGCTATTTTTTCTTTTTACTCGCTGCTTTTTATTGCGAGTTGCATAATCATTTTGGCTATTTATTTTATTTTTACTAGTTGTTTTTTTATTGCGAGTTGCCCAATCATTTTGGCTATTTCATGTGCCCAACCGTTTTGGCTGCTTATTTTGTTTTTACTTGCTGCTTTTTATTGCGAGTTGCCCAATCATTTCGGCTGTTTATTTTGTTTTTACTCGCTGCTTTTTATTGCGAGTTGCCTAATCATTTTGGCTATTTATTTTATTTTTACTCGCTGCTTTTTATTGCGAGTTGCCTAATCATTTTGGCTATTTATTTTATTTTTATTCGCTGTTTTTTATTGCGAGTTTCCCAATCATTTCGGCTATTTAATATGCATTTTCAGCTCGCTGATTTTTATCGCGAGCGTAGAACTTGGAATCTGGTGCCAATCTCAGCATCAGCATCACTACAACCGGAATATTGCGAGGAGCGAATCATCATCTGCCATGAAAGGACATGGAATTTGATACTGATTTAGGCATCAGCATCGCTACAACTGGGATATTGCCAGGAGCGAATCATCATCTGCCATGAAAGGACTTGGAATTTGATACCGATTTAGGCATCAGCATAGCTACAACTGGAATATTGCCAGGAGCGAATAATCATTTGTCTCTATCGATGTTGAACAAAGGTGGCTTAGTAAACAGGATTAGGATCCCGTCGACTAAGGCTTTTGACTTCATGAGCCGTAAGGGTCTCACAAAGGTATTTCTCCCTACAAGTCGTGAGGATCTTGTAGGCTTATTTTCTTCTTAGGACTCGTGAGGATTCCTAAGTGTTCGTTTCCTCTGTAAGTCGTAAGGATCCTACAGGAGGGTTTTCTCCTCATAAATCGAAAGGATTTATAAGGGTTTACCATGCGAACATATTCCCAGTCATGGATGGGACTTGGTTAGGGAAATGTTTATTCGCGCCCGTGGATTGTATACAAGAGCCAGTAATGGACCACTTGTAGGGCAATGTCGGAAGTTGTAGGGATTGCTTAAGCACAGGTTTAGGTCTCTGTAACTTAAGACTTTCAAATCTTATGAGCCATGTAGGTCCCATAAGAGAGTTCTACTTACGAGTCGTGAGGATCTCGCAAGTGTATTTTCTCCTTAGGAATCGTGGGGATCCCTGAGTGTGTTGCTCCCTTGTGAGTCGTAAGGATCTCACGCGGGTGGTTTCTCCTTACAAGGTCGAGGGGGCCCTGTAAGTGTCTTTTGACGAGGTTGCGCCTTTTCGGGTTTTCACAAACACTCGCCGGTAGTCATGCTGTTTTTACTCACGGAGCCCTTTCGGGTTTTCATCCATGCCCGTTTTGCTTATGGACATACCGTTTTTTTTCTCTTTATTTTCTTCTTCTCTCTTTTTTTTATTAACGAGGTCGCGCCCTTTCGGGTTTTCACGAACACTCGCCGGTAGCCCTGCTGTTTTTACTCACGGAGCCCTTTCGGGTTTTCATCCATGCCCATTTTGCTTATGGACATACCGTTTTTTTTAATTCTTTTTATTTTTCTTATTTTTTCTAACGAGATTACGCCTTTTCAGGTTTTCACAAACACTCGCCGGTAGCCCTGCTGTGTTTACTCACGGAGCCCTTTCGGGTTTTCATCCGTGCCCATTTTGCTTATGGACATACCGTTTATTTTTTTTTTTATTTTCTTTATATTCTTGTCAGCCTGAGAATGCTGTGGTAGTAGTTTAAAAACATTTCGGT
This sequence comes from Agapanthus africanus, assembly GCA_030015575.1. Lineage (NCBI taxonomy): Eukaryota > Viridiplantae > Streptophyta > Magnoliopsida > Asparagales > Amaryllidaceae > Agapanthus > Agapanthus africanus. The sequence continues at coordinate 46,882,403 of JASDDO010000016.1, forward strand.
CATTTGCAAGTTTTAGGACATTGCGGTCCATCATTAGTTTAAAGACATCTCGGTTCGTTGTTAGTTTAAGGACGTTTCGGTCCGTTGTCGCCGTATTTGAGGCGAATATCTGGTTTATTGACTTTTCGGTCTATGAGTCCTTCTCCATGAATGAACATGATGCCCCCGGCGTATCCATCTTCTTCGGAGCGTGCGGTTGTGGCGGACTCACCTTCCAGTTCTCAGACAGCGCAAACTTTCCCTGTTGGTATTGGTCTTCAACCCAGTTTTTGAAGACGTAGCAGTCCTCGATCAGGTGACCTACTGTTTGGTGGTAAGGGCAATAATTAGGATTATTAACATCGCCTAGCCGCAACGGACGTTTTGGACCCGGCAGATTGATGAGTCTGTCGCACACTGCCAGCTCGAACAGTCCCCTTGTTTTATCTTGCGGAAACGAGTAAGGACGTTTCAACTTTTCCTGGAGGGGTTGCCGCTTGTTGCTTTGGTAAGCAACCGGTCTAGGGTCACTTGATTGTTGTTGAGCGCTGGCGACGAGGCCCTTTTTTCCTTTTCTTTTATCCTTTTTGTTCGCTCCGTTGTTTGCGGGGCCGGGATTCTTTCCGAGTAGCATGCAATTGCATGGATGAACGTTCTTGCAGCTTCTCAATTCCTTTATTTTTGAAATACATTCCCCGAGGGAAGAGTTGGGGATAGCTTCTTCGTCAGAGTTGCTTCCAAAGGTGATAATTTGCGATACCTTAGAGTCGGCTATATGCCAATCGTCGACGACTCTTTTGCGCTCATATATCGCATTTTTCCGATGTCCACAAGCTTCACACTTTGTCCCGTCGAAGTGTTGCTTTTAAGCGACATACCCTTGCCACCAACAGTTAAAGGATTCGCAGTCTTCGGTAGGATGTATGATCTTCTGATGATATAAACAGAAGTTAGGGTGCATCTCTGCCTCAGCGAGAGTATTTTCTTCAGAGGGCGGTAGCTTCATTCCTACTGACAAAGCTTTGGCGAACCTTTTCCTCGTCTTGAATTTGTTTTTATACGCAGTGGATGGCTTTTGATTTGACGGGAATGCCTTGGCTTTTTCCAGTATGGCCATTTCACGCTCTTGATTGGCTTTTGCTTTCAGACGAATTTTATTTAGGAAGACATCGATCAGCTCGTCTGATGGCTGTAGAATTTCCGGTTCAGGGTTCACCATTGGTTTCTCGGCGCAAGAAGCTTCTTCATCATCTGCCAGTGAGTGAGAAATCACATGACAAGTCGCTACGTAGTCTTCAGATTCATCTGATGAGTTTTCTCCATCGTTTTCATCCTTGACTAAAGAACATGCTGCCCCCGGCGTGTCCGTCTTCTTTGGAGAGTGCGACTGTGGTGGGTTTACATTCCAGTTTTCCGACAGTGCGAACTTGCCTTGTAGGTACTGATCCTAGATCCATCCCTTAAAGACGAAACAATCCTCAATCGGGTGACTTACCGTTTGGTGGTAAGGGCAATAATTGGGATTATTAAGATCACCTGGCTGTGATAGACGCTTTGGACTCGGCAGATTAATGAGTCTGTTGCGCACTGCCAGCTCGAACAGTCTTCTCGTTTTATTCTGTGGAAACGAGTAAGGACGTCCTAGTCTCTCTTCGAGGGATGGGCGTGGACGCACGTTGTTTTGGCGAACGACCGGCTTTGAGTTGCTCGACTGTTGTTGAGCATTGGCGACGACGATCGCTTTCCCTTTCCTTTCTCATCTCGGGAATCTGATTTTGGAGGAGACGGTCTATGACCCATCTGGTCCATTTGTGCTAATTTGTCAATCAAGGCCTGGAAGGTGGTCGGCCTGAAGAACATCATGAATTGTGAGATGGTCGCCTGCGGATCGAGAGTGCCCACAAACATGCCTACTGCAGGAGCCTCTTCTATGCGTTGTTCGCATTTCGACCATAAGTTCCGCCATCGTGTTGCGTATTGGACCCATATTTCGCCTGACCTTATCCTGGCATTAATCAGTGCTGTTATCGGGGTGCGTCCACTATCACTCGCGAATCTCTGTGTAAACAGCAGCTCCATCTCCGTAAATGTCTTGATAGAGTCATTTGGGAGTTCAGAGTACCACTCAAATGCCGTTTCCGACAGGCTGCCAACAAACTGGCAGAGCAGCAATTTATCATCACCTCCAGTGTTGCCGCACATGGCTCTAAATTGAGCGATGTGCTGATGCGGATTTCCCGTTCCCTTATATACGTGGAACTTAGGGATCGTATATCCCGGCGGGTAACTAATTTGGTCATACCATCCCGGGTAGGGTCGTCCGGTTCTAGCAATTTGCCCAGCCGCTTCATTTTCCTGGTGAGCTCGTATTTGCTGAGCTATATGGTCATCCAGTGTGGCCTTGGAAATGGTTTCTTCCTTAGCTGCTGAAAGAGCTGGAGGAGGATTCGATGTCTCTCCTTTGTCATCTTCAAGGACAATCGGAGAATCTTCAGCAGGAAGATCTTGTTGGATCATCATCCTTACCATATCTTGGAAGAGGAGCGCCATCTGTTTTATGTTAGCCGCTTGCTCTGCAGCTTCTTTGTCCCTCTTTTCGAGGACTCTGCGTAAAAAGTCAGCGTCGGTTTCTTGTTCTTGATGCTCATCCGAAGACGTTTCAGAGCTTTCTTTTGGCTCAGAGAGTGCAGCCATTGTAGTCATCATTTTCTGAAGCTTTTGTTCTTGCTCCTGGGTTTTCGTCACGGATCGGTGGCCCGTAGATGTGCGGCTTTCCTCCTTTCCAGAAGCCATATAAACAGTGTGCACCACCATGCCCCCAGACTTGGGGCGTTTGTGTTCGGTGTCTTTGCGATTTGCCGAAGACACAGGGGCTTTTTGCGGCCTCCGTTTTTGAGTGATTGGAGTTAAGGGAGCCATTGTAGTGGGCACTGTTAGTTGTATGTATGCCCTAGAGGCCAGTATTGTACAGATGATGTATATTATATTGGATGCTTGGACATATATAGAGATGACTTTCTTGCTCGATATGATAGTATGCTATCTGGTTGCTCTTTATCTTAACATGTACACTTGTCTCTTTAAACTGTCTTATGGTTACATGTTGGTAAAGCCCTTAGGATGTGTACTTGACTACCTGGACTATGATGCAGATCATACTAGTGGGGACATGGTAGTCCATAAGTACATCCTTCAAGGTCCCTAGTCGTGGGTGTATCGAGACGGGGCATCGATATACCAGAGTAGACTAGCGTATACGCTTCTCGACCCATGAGATGGGCAATGGATGATCCCATATCCATTGGTGTTTGACATCAGAGATGGTATACGGGTGCTCAGTGGAGACTGGGTACACTGGACGGACTCGCCGAGAACTCCCAGATGGTATTATACCTCACGTCAGATGGCAGTTCTCAGGTGACACTTGTGCAGGTTAGTCTGTAGACCCGATATCGTCATAGATTCTTGTGTGATTCCCACTGTGCTTTGATCTCCACCTTACCACGTCCATGAGGGCGTGCAAAACGGTGGTCTTTGGGTACAGTCCCGAGTCACATGGAGGCAATGAACGATAGTAGGGGTTTCATCTCTCTCGGTATTGGGGGTTGATGTTGCGCTGTGCTCGATTGGCCGTAACAGGGAAGTCCCTGGCCAGGGCTGATCAGAGATTTGCTGGTAAGTGTTACCAGTCGTTTCTCGACCCGTTATGAGCCTCACATCGGCACGACTTATCGGTTATTGGGGTCTGACGTTTACCACCCCTAGACTTGATATGCGACGTATTAGACGAACAGACCGGACTGTACGGTAAGTGTTGCTGGTTGGATTCACAGGAGTGTGAGCGGGCTAGCTCGTCGATCTTCTAATCGCTCAATACCCGGATGGCCGTTACATTTAGCAGACCGCTTGCGGCTTGTGGGTGCTTGATATGATCATCATCTGCTACCTGCGTATTGACGAGTCTTTAGAGTCCTACACAGAGGTTTCCTGGCTCAAGCGAAACGAAATAGGAGCGAATATGAGATATGTGCGGGAGAGAGAATAATGCGTGTATGTGATACCGCATTTTATTCTCGCGATAAATGTTTCGATTGGTTATATTCGATATGACCTAGTTATCGAATCATTGATTCGATAAATCGATACATTGGATACTAGTCGGTTATGTGCGACATGACCGGATCATTGAATCAAATGTTGATTTAATGATTTAATGTATAATTATATATTTGATATATTACTTTGCATTAACTAGTATTGGTTCACTTTAAATGGATTTTCTCACTTGATGTACACATTGTATATATGATATACTTTTGTACACTAAATTGTATCATGTTTGATGATACTTGCTCACTTGGGTTTGTGTAAAGATTAAACCATGGTTAAATGAATGGTTAGGGTTTTGATTGTTTACTTAGTTATTTATTTATATATTCCTTTTTGGAAATTATTAAGGATGGTGGCTTATTTTGTTTTTATGTTGAAGCTTCTTGAAGTTTTGAATAAGTCCACCATCCTTATCTTATCCTTAACCCTAACCATTCCAACTAACCTTAGTTTAATTTCTACACTTGACCATGGTTTACATTATGATAAGTATTCTTTTTCTTTTCATTTTAAAAGGACTTATCATAATTCTAGCTTCATCTTCTTCTTTATCTTCAAAAGAAAAAGCTTGATGCCATTAATGGCAACTTGAGCTATAGTGTGAGAAATCCAATTCCAAAGTGAACCCACCTCCTATTTCTTCACCCTCTACCTCTTGCCAAGTTGTTTTGGGTGTTTTCTTCACAAGTTTCACAACTTGGGGAAGTTGGAGCTTGAACTTGTGCAACCTCGACGTAGATCATCTTCGGCACGAAGCCGACGACCTATTCCGCTCATTTCTCCGATAAAGCCGTCGTGAGAGTCCGAGATTCGAGATGGACAGCAAGGGGACGACCACGTGGAGCTAAGGAAGTGGATAACCGGATCTACAAAGGTTGTAGCTTCTTAACTTTAGTTAAGTTGTTAACTAGATTCATATTTCGCCTAGAATTCTAGCCGACGATCCGTATTAGGGTTTCTCGGCACCCATAATTTTTGAAATTGGCATGGTTGATGCCTTGTGCGACCTCTATAGGGTGCCTAGGCACCTTTCACTGGTATCAGAGCCTAGCTAGAGCCTTAGGCGATGCGTAGATGAAGTTTGAAAGCCGAACGAACCGAAACCCTAACACAATCCATGCTCTCTGGACTTTTTCTAAAAGCTGGGATTTTTCCAGATTAAAAATGCCTAAAAAATTCAGCAGGAATATCTAAGTATTATGGTGAAACACGAGATCATGAGGCGTCTAAACAGCCGCGGAAACGCGGCATAAGCATGGCTTCTGCCGTGGTTCCGCCGCCTACTGTTCACAGTGCACAATATATTTTGCACAGTATTTCTTCTTTTCTGATGCTGGATTTTATGGGAATTTTTAAATAATTATTCAAGAGTTGAATTTTCTGGGGTGTTTTAGAGCTTCGATGTTTCAATCGGATTATCAAATTTTGTCTTTGTGTTTTTCCGGATAATTTTTAGAATATGTTAAAAGGTTCGACCGGATATAAATACCCAATTTTTCCCCTGTCGGGAAATTTCCAAGTGTTGGATTTTTCCGTAGTTTAACGACGTTCTAAGTATTGCAAGTAACGCGATGGACCCTCTAGAAGACAACAAACCTGAACTCGATTATGTGACCGTCTTGAACTGCCCTTTGAACCTTCGGGTTTGGGGCAGTACGGCGTGCCATATGTGAGGCGTTGGCTTGACCCTTCTACGGCTGGACCGTTGGTACTGAGGCACGAACCGAATGTTGTTAGACTTATTTCATGTGTTGAGCTGTATCGGGAAAACTTGGGTATTCGACTGTTCGATCGAAAAGTTTAACATTTTCTGTTTATCTGGAATGTGATACAATAATTGGAATTCACAAACAGTTATGGGATAACTGAATGAATGTTATAAATCTTGCGGTTTAGTTTCACTTGATATTGAAAAAAGTTTTCGATAATGAGACTAAAATGCGGGGTTTATAACTGTTAGGCATGTGATGTCTAAGTATTTCATCTGATTAGGCATGTGATGTCTAAAGAGGTTGCGGATTCCGACTGTTGTAGTTTTACACTTTCTTTTCTGTGACCGTAAGTGTAGTATGTTTATATCGCCGGTTTCGTTGCTATACGTCAACGACAATTGGGGTATGCATACTTACTTACGTTGATGACATGTGATGTTATGTGTTGCTGGATATGTTATATTGGATCGTCGTGTTCGAATAGCCGGGGTTTTTTTATGTGAGATGAGTGTTTTTCATTTTCATTCATGTAAAAACTTGTATGTAATATTCTTTTAATTTGGGGCACTTCCAGGTAGCGGAAGATGTCACCCTTTGTATATTATTTACTTTTCCGCATTAGGATAGACCCAAGGAGGGGAGCACAAGCAACCGGGTTCTAGGGTCCAGTGGGAGACCATCTCGAGGAGTCGAGTCCGGGTCTCCTAACCCTAGAATTGGTAGGGTTGCTTGCCGCTCTCGTAGGGGTCTAGGGGTGTAGAATTGGCTATTCATCACGACCGTGGAATCCGTGTTTTATACTGGCTCGTATTGAAAACACGGACGTCCTAGTATATCCAATGTTTCATATGTTTCTTCTGCTGCGATATCTGTGATGTGATCATGTGATATTCTGTGATGGATATTGTTTATAGTATATATGACATATTATATAGACGTTACTTATGTTTTACACCCGTACTAGCCCTGCCCCGCTCTGCCGTTAGTTGCCTAACCTAACGGTGCACGAGGGGACATCGAGGCGAATGCGGATGGCATAAGTGTACGTCGTATTTATCTGTGATGTTTAGGTACTTAAATGATGGGACTTCATTAATGTGATTAATGAAAGAAAAGAAACCTAAGTTGTTGTGGAATCAAAATTTTAAACAGAAAAAGGTAGCTACAGTTCTTGCTTTGCACAGCGATATATATGATATATCCCGCACCTTATTCGATGAGGAAAGGACCGAGATCCCTTCACCGGGAGTGACTCCTTTAGAAATAACTGGCAGATGCTACACACTCGGTTTGGTTATTGATTGCTTTTAAGAGTTTTTGCTTTGCACAGTGATATATATGATATGTCCCGCACCTCATTCGACGAGGAAAGGGCCGACGATCCCTTCACCGGGAGTGACCCCTTTAGCAAAACTAGAAAAGCCTCAAAATCACTCCATTTCAAAACTTCATTTGATTCTACAACGATATCAAGTTCATTACGCAATAGGTTTTCAGAAAAACCTGTCGTAGCCCTCCGTCATTTCAGATAAGTACTAGTTAGTATTCGTGCTACGTTTGTTGACTATGTTAAGGCGTAGTGTGCGGTAGCTGACCAGTATTTATCTGCTTATGCATATGATGCAGATTGGATTAGGATAGTCGTGCGACTTTGTTGACTATGTTAAGGATCGTGCGGGTGGGTTTAATTCAATCAGGAAATGACGGGTTGAACTTGACTAGCACTTGTGATTTGTTGACTATGTTAAGGTCATATAGCTGCTAGGGGCGAAAGATTATCGGGAATTTCAAGTGTTGAAATTTGCAATAAGATTGCATACCTTCTATGAGATAGTTGGATCCCGATACCCACTGCGAGTAAGAGTTACTCCTGAGAGAGTTTTACACATTGCAATTAGCTGATCAAGTAGGTGTCTAGAAAGGTGTCAATGGGGTTACGCCTCTGGGAAAACAACGTTTACATTAATTAGGTTCGTGCGAAAGCACGGGGGACCTCCATTAAAGTACCGACACTGGCCTGGCTGAAAGATTGACGAACTTGTAGTGTGTAATTAATCCCGGCTAGTCTTTCCTTTTAGGGTTTGAAGGAAGATTTGATAAAAACAGTGGGAGCCATCTTGATTAGATAAGATAATAACCAATCTGATCTTGCACGAGCATACGCTAAAGTGTTTTCTTCTCTCTCTCTCCAGGTAGCGACTAGTTCATGCCTTAATCAAGATAATAATATGGATGTATTGACCGAACCCGCATGTTATACTGTGCTGGGGAACGTTGGTTCCGTTCTTTCTTATAAGAGTTATAGGAATGAACAGGGTATAGGGGAATACCAGGATTCCCATGCCACCCGAATGAAGAAAGTACATGTTGATGCATTTTCTTCGGGTGTGTTCGTTACAGAGAACCGTTTCTCCATTTGCTCTACGTCCTGGGTATTAGATACCGGGTCAGGATCCTATATATGTAATCAGTTACATGGGCTAAGGAAAGGTAAAGAACTTGGAGAAGGTGATAAAGACATTAGAGTTGGAAATGGTGCAATTGTTGCAGCTAAGACTGTCGGGGAATATCACCTTGTATTACCAACTGGTAATACATTGGTTCTGAACGAATGCTATTACATGTCGAACCTGATATGCAACATTATATCGGTTTCTTTATTAAGCAAAGAGGGATATAATTTTGTATTACAGGATAATGTTATGAACATTTTCCGTAACCAAAAGTTGGTTGGATCAGGCACGTTGTGCAATGGCATTTATGTACTAAATCAATCAACAGTTCTGAGCATAACAAACACACACAAGAGGAAGAGTTCAGAACTGAATGAATCCTACTTGTGGCATTGTAGACTGGGTCACATCAATGTGACACGACTGGCTAAGTTGCATAATGATGGATATTTGAAACCTTTCGAATTTTCATCTTATGACACTTGCCAGTCATGTCTCAAAGGCAAGATGACCAAAACTCTGTTTACGGGACACGGAGAAAGAGTTACCGAACTCTTGGGACTTATACATAGTGATGTATGCGGTCCCATGTCTACACATGCCAGGGATGGTTCTTCATACTTCATTACATTCACTGACGATCTCTCTAGGTTCGGGTATGTATTCCTGATGAAACACAAATCAGAAGCTTTTGAGAAATTTAGGGAATATAAACAAGAAGTTGAGAACTAAACCGGAAAAAGTATTAAAATCCTACCATCTGATCGAGGAGGTGAATACTTAAGCAATGAATTCCTGGACTTCCTAAAAGAGAATGGGATTCTCTCTCAGCTGACTCCTCCATATACACCACAGCACAACGGTGTATCTGAACGGAGGAACCGCACCCTATTAGATATGGTGCGCTCTATGATGAGCACAGCTGAGTTACCTATTTCCTTCTGGGGTTATGCGCTGGAGACAGCAGCATACCTATTGAATCAAGTTCCATCTAAATCTGTACCTACCACACCATATGAGATATGGAGTGGGAAGAGACCATATTTTAAATGAGTTAAGATATGGGGTTTCCGGCCTATGTCAAAAGGTAAAATCCTGACAAACTCGAGGCACGGTCAGTTCTTTGCAAGTTTGTGGGATATCCTAAGAATTCCCAAGGATATTTTTTCTACCTTGCTGAAGAACAAAAAGTGTTTGTTTCTCAATATGCCACCTTTTTAGAAAAGGAATTCCTTGAAAAAGAAATTAGTGGCAATGTGGTAGAGCTGGAAAAAATTCCAGATACACAAACTATAACTGAAGATTTAGTGGAACCAGAAGATTCGATAGTACCCGACGAACCCCAGCCTCTCCGCCGATCTAGTAGGGTTTCTCGTCCACCTGAGAGATACTACGGTTTTCTCATTGATGGTGGAAGCGAGGATTGCATCATGGAAGATGATGACCCGACTAGTTTCGAGCAGGCCATCACGAGTGGTGACTCAGTGAAATGGCTGGATGCTATGCGGTCCGAGATGGAATCCATGTACACCAACAAAGTATGGACTTTGGAAGTTGCTCCTGAAGGGGTAAAACCCATTGGGAGCAAATGGATCTTCAAGAAGAAACTTGGTGTAGATGGGAAAGTGGAGACTTTCAAAGCTAGACTTGTAGCAAAGGGTTTTCGTCAAAGACCAGGTGTGGACTATGACGAGACCTTTTCTCCAGTGGCTATGCTTAAATCCATCCGGATCATGCTTACCATCGCTGCATATCATGATTACGAAATCTGGCAAATGGATGTTAAGACCGCCTTTCTAAATGGTGATTTAGAAGAGTGCGTGTACATGACTCAGCCAGAGGGCTTCGTAGACAGTGGGAGCAGCGGGAAGGTGTGCAAGCTGCTTAAATCCATTTATGGATTAAAGCAAGCATCGCGGAGTTGGAACATCTGCTTTGACGTTGTTATCAAAGAGTTTGATTTCGTCAAAAATCCAGATAAACCTTGTATTTACAAGAAGGTGGCAGAGAGTAAGGTTGTCTTCCTCGTATTGTACGTTGACGACATACTCTTGATAGGAAATGATATTCCTATGCTGCAATCGGTCAAGCTCTTCTTATCACAAAGATTCTCAATGAAAGATCTTGGTGATGCCTCCTGCATATTGGGAATAAGGATCTATAGAGATAGATCCAAACGGATTTTGGGATTGTCCCAATCCAGGTACATTGACACCATACTAAAGAGGTTTAGTATGGAAGAGTCCAAGCATGGGAACTTGCCCACGATCTCTGGAGTCACTCTCTCCAAAGAGATGTCTCCCAAGGCTGATTTGGAGAGAGCTCGCATGCAAGGGATACCCTATGCTTCGGCTGTAGGCTCTATCATGTATGCGATGCTATGTACCAGACCCGATGTAGCATACTCACTAAGTGTAGTGAGCAGGTATCAAGCTGATCCTGGAGAGAGTCACTGGACAGCTGTGAAGAGCATTTTCAAGTACTTACGAAGGACTAAAGAGATGCTCTTGGTGTATGGTAACGGAGAACTCCAAGTGGAGTCCTTTACCGATTCGAGCTTCCAGAGTGATAAGGACGACTCTAAGTCGTAGTCGGGATTTTTCTTTACCCTTTACGGAGGGGCGGTTAGCTGGAAGAGTTCCAAACAAGAAACCGTGGCAGACTCGACGATGGAGGCTGAATACATCGCTGCCAACGATGCTGCCAAAGAGGCTGTCTGGATCAAGAAGTTCATTACTGAACTTGGAGTGGTTCCATCCATTGAGCATCCAATACCTTTATATCACGATAACAATGGAGCGGTGGCTTTGGCCAAGGAACCCAGGTCCCATCAGCGTTCCAGGCATATTCTGAGGAAGTATCACCTGATCCGAGAGATAGTTAATCGCCGGGAGATCAAAGTCAGGAGGGTTGACACGAAGAACAACACGGCGGATCCACTTACGAAGGCCATTCCCCAGATACAGTTTAAGAGACTCTTCGGGATGCTCGGTATGCGATACTACAACAGCTGGCCTTAGTGCAAGTGGGAGATTGTTAGTTGTATGTATGCCCTAGAGGCCAGTATTGTACAGATGATGTATATTATAATGGATGCTTGGACATATATAGAGATGACTTTCTTGCTCGATATGATAATATGCTATCTGGTTGCTCTTTATCTTAACATGTACACTTGTCTCTTTAAACTGTCTTATGGTTACATGTTGGTAAAGCCCTTAGGATGTGTACTTGACTACCTGGACTATGACGCAGATCATACTAGTGGGGACATGGTAGTCCATAAGTACATCCTTCAAGGTCCCTAGTCGTGGGTGTATTGAGACGGGGCATCGATATACCAGAGTAGACTAGAGTATACGCTTCTCGATCCATGAGATGGGCAATGGATGATCCCATATCCATTGGTGTTTGACATCAGAGATGGTATACGGGTGCTTAGTGGAGACTGGGTACACTGGACGGACTCGCCGAGAACTCCCAGATGGTATTATACCTCACGTCAGATGGCAGTTCTCAGGTGACACTTGTGCAGGTTAGTCTGTAGACCCGAGATCGTTATAGAGTCTTGTGTGATTCCCACTGTGCTTTGATCTCAACCTTACCACGTCCATAAGGGCGTGCAAAACGGTGGTCTTTGGGTACAGTCCCGAGTCACATGGAGGCAATGAGCGATAGGAGGGGTTTCGTTTCTCCCGGTATTGGGGGTTGATGTTACGCTGTGCTCGATTGGCCGTAACAAGAAAGTCCCTGGCCAGGGCTGATCAACGATTTGCTGATAAGTGTTACCAGTAGTTTCTCGACCCGTTATGAGCCTCACATCGGCACGACTTATCGGTTATTGGGGTCTGACGTTTACCACCCCTAGACTTGATATGCGACGTATCAGACGAACAGACCGGACTGTACGGTAAGTGTTGCTGGTTGGATTCACAGGAGTGTGAGCGGGCTAGCTCGTCGATCTTCTGATAGCTCAATACCCGGATGGCCGTTATGTTTAGCAGACCGCTTGCGGCTTGTGGGTTCTTGATATGATCATCATCTGCTACCGGCGTATTGACGAGTTTTCAGAGTCCTACACAGAGGTTTCCTGGCTCAAGCGAAACGAAATAGGAGCGCATATGAGATATGTGCGGGAGCGAGAATAATGCGTGTATGTGATACCGCATTTTATTCTCGCGATAAATGTTTCGATTGGTTATATTCGATATGACCTAGTTATCGAATCATTGATTCGATAAATCGATACATTGGTTACTAGTCGGTTATGTGCGACATGACCGTATCATTGAATCAAATGTTGATTTAATGATTTAATGTATAATTATATATTTGATATATTACTTTTCATTAACTAGTATTGGTTCACTTTAAATGGATTTTCTCACTTGATGTACACATTGTATATATGATATACTTTTGTACACTAGATTGTATCATGTTTGATGATACTTGCTCACTTGGGTTTGTGTAAAGATTAAACCATGGTTAAATGAATGGTTAGGGTTTTGATTATTTACTTAGTTATTTATTTATATATTCCTTTTTGGAAATTATTAAGGATGGTGGCTTATTTTGTTTTTATGTTGAAGCTTCTTGAAGCTTTGAATAAGTCCACCATTCTTATCTTATCCTTAACCCTAACCATTCCAACTAACCTTAGTTTAATCTCTTCACTTGACCATGGTTTACATTATGATAAGTATTCTTTTTCTTTTCATTTTAAAAGGACTTATCATAATTCTAGCTTCATCGTCTTCTTTATCTTCAAAAGAAAAAGCTTGATGCCATTAATGGCAACTTGAGCTATAGTGTGAGAAATCCAATTCCAAAGTGAACCCACCTCCTATTTCTTCACCCTCTGCCTCTTGCCAAGTTGTTTTGGGTGTTTTCTTCACAAGTTTCATAACTTGGTGAAGTTGAAGCTTGAACTTGTGCAACCTCGACGTAGATCATCTTCGGCACGAAGCCGACGACCTATTCCGCTCATTTCTCCGATGAAGTCGTCGCGAGAATCCGAGATTCGAGATGGACAGCGAGGGGACGACCACGTGGAGCTAAGGAAGTGGATAACCGGATCTACAAAGGTTGTAGCTTCTTAACTTTAGTTAAGTTGTTAACTAGATTCGTATTTCGCCTAGAATTCTAGCCGACGATCCGTATTAGGGTTTCTCGGCACCCATAATTTTTGAAATTGGCATGGTTGATGCCTTGTGAGACCTCTATAGGGTGCCTAGGAACCTTTCAGGCACCTAAGTAGCTTTTTCTTTTTGTGGTTTGACAGAGTAATCCTTCCCCCGCCGAACCTTCATCTTTTTCTGTCGTCGGAGGCAGTCTTGATCGATCACCGACTCTTGGACCTGTCGCCAGACTTTGTAAATTTTAGAGGATAGCCGTTGAGGGGCTGCTCTAGCTTCTTCTCTGGAGTATTCTCCACAGGTGAAGGAGTTCGTTTCAACATCGCAGTAGGAGAGTTTCTGCGTACCTTATTCAGCAATTTAAAGCTGTTCCCGGTTGGAACAGCAGCATCGATCCCCACCATCGGAGCTGGTGAAGTAAATTCAGAGGAGGAGTTGCCCCCAGCCTTCCTTACTCGGCGCCGGTGGCGACGTCGAGTATGTCGTGCTGATGGAGTTGTTTCAGCTATAGGGGTGACCTCCTCATGCCCCCTATGTTGGTCAGAATCTGCTGGTACCAGCCTTTTAAAGACCGACGTCCGTTGAACAAGGACGGCCAACCTGTCAAAAGCGGACTTCCGAGCAGGGGAAGCAACTTTGGTGATTTCACCTGAAACTGGAGTAGGGAAAGCTATCCGCTTCGGGATAACGCCTTCTGGTAATGCAGGCTTCTTCATGGGCCCATTAGAACTCTGGCCTAGTCCGTTAAAAACTGAAGTAGTGGAGTTGGGAGACCCATTGAGAGGGGTCGCGGCAGTGGTAAGTCGATCGAAGACCGACTCCTTTGGAGCTTCTTGCGATGTCATTGGGGCGTTGAAGCTCATTGGTGGGAGTATGGTCCCAAAAAATAGTCCAGTGGTGGCTTGAGCCACCTACTCCACCGGCATTTTGAAAAGGGAGGCCGCTTGGGGCCCATAAGTCACTCCTCCAGCAATGACGGTGCGAAAGTTGTAGCCGCAGGCGGTGCAGTTCGAAGCCATCGATCTTCCGTTTTCTGCACGGAGCAAGACACCAAATCTTAGTATCTTGAATCCACAGGCAACCACAGCAAACCGCGATTTGCTCGCGAACACGACACACGAAGTGTGGAGTGGAAAGTGGAAAAGGTCCCACGGGGCGTGCCAGAATCTGTTCCCCTCCGAAAGGTGGCGCACAGGACCGTGATGTCCTGGCACTGAGATTCATGGCAGATGCTATTTGGTTTTATCCGTCTACCTCTCCGAAGATGCCAAGTTGATTTATGGCACCGTGTATCGGAGGTTTCGACGGATGCGGCCGATGTAGCAGACTTCGTCAGATTCCCCCTCGCTTGAGGGGTTTTTGATTGTGGGGACGCTCTTCCCTGCAGGCGCAAGCCCCTGCAGTTAATTACGCTACCGCATCGCGGTAACAACTTTCTCCTTTTCCAGAATTTCACTTCGTATCGTATGTGCTTGTTTTGTTTGTGGTTGCCCGTGGATTGTATACGGAGACTGAGTAATGCCGTCGCCCGTAGGACGTGGATTAGTCCAAATCCGTATTAGTTTAAGGACGTCTCGGTCCAATATTAGTTTAAGGACGTCTCGGTCCACGAGTTTAAGGACCCCGCAGTCCTGTTTGTTCATGTATGTGGTCGTCAGGACCCGTCACCTCTCTGACGTCGTTGAAGGATTACAACGATAGGTGTCAGAGGAGCTCGGAGATGTACCCTTGAATCGGATATAAATTTATTTAAGAGAGCAATCTTGCTCAGCCAATTTAATTTAAGGACTTATATCCAAAATTGGGCTAAGTCCAGTTTCAATATTTTTTGTCTTTGGCCTGTGCTGGGGCTTTACCCCCTTTTTAGTAATGCACTGCATTATTCTTGTTTTGATTGGGCTTTGCCCTTTTATAAATGATGCAGAGCATCTATTTTTTGTTTGGGCTTTGCCCACCCCCTCTTTTTTTTAAAAATGCATAGCATTTTTATTAGGCCTGTTAGGCCTTTTAGTTGGGCTCTGTCCCTTTTCTTTAACAATGCAGAGCATTAAATACTCTGACAGTGCCCCATATGGCTTGTCAGGCGCTTTGCGCTAAGTAATGAGCGCAAACTCATATGGGGGTGACACGTGTCACGCTCTAGTGAGCGCAAGCGTAATAGCGCAGTGCGCTGCGCTAGTGCGGTGCGCTGTTGTGCTGCTGACACGTGGCGCGCTCTGGTGAGCGCAAACGCAATAGCGCAATGCGCTGCACTAGAGCGCTGCGCTAGAGCGCTGCGCTGTTGCGCTGCTGACACGTGGCGCACTCTGGTGAGCGCAAATAAAATAGCGCAGTGCGCTGCGCTGTTGCGCTGCTGACACGTGGCGCGCTCTGGTGAGCGCAAGCGCAATAGCGCAGTGCGCTGTGCTAGTGCGCTGCGCTGTTGCGCTGCTGACACGTGGCGCGCCCTGGTGAGTTGCGCCAATTCCAGAGAGCAGAGCTCTAGCGCAGTCTGTAAGTGCAGAGCACAAAGAATCTTTTTAGATTCAAGAACAGAAGTGCAAAGCACTGTTTAATTTCTTGATCTAAATTTAGATCAAAGAAAAACAAGTTTTTCCTTGTTTCAGAGAACCAAAGGTTCATAGCAAGTGCAAGGCACTATCTTTATATTTTTTTGTTTTTTTATTAAAGATCATTGATCTTGTTTTTAGATCAATGATCTGTTCATAAGAGAACTTTCTCTTTTTCTAAAGGTTTTTACCTCTTTTTTTTATGTTCTTCAGGAGTTCTTGAGAGTTCCTTTCTTCTCTCTCTTTTTTTTTAGCCCGATGTTGATGATCTTGAAATGAGGTCTGGGGTCCTTTTTATAGTGCTCATAAATTAGTTAAATTTGTTACAGAGATTTTTTCTGAGTGATTTGGGGAATTTTCCCCACCGTTGGATCTTTGATCCAAAGGCCCCTGCTTTACAGAAGAAATCTTCTTGTTTTAACAAGAACAGAAAAGATTTATTCTGTTTTGCGCAACTCCCCCAGCGCGTGACACGTATCGCGCAGCGCAGCGCTTGCGCAGCTGTGCGTGCGCAACTGCGCAGACAAGTGTCGTGCAGCGCAGCGCTTGCGCAACTGCGCAGACACGTGTCGCGCAGCGCAGCGCTTGCGCACCTGTGCTTGCGCAGCTGTGCTTGCGCAACTGCGCAGACACCTGTCGCGCAGCGCTTGCGCAGCTGTGCTTGCGTGACTGCGCAGACTCGTGTCGCGCAGCGCAGCGCTTGCACAACTGAACGTTGCTTCTTGTACTTTTTGCTTTTTAAAAGAGCCCTGCTCTGATTGGACGCACCGCCTTAGGCGTTGCGCTGACGTATTAACTTCTGACACGTGGCGCGTTGCGCGCAGCGCACGGAATTTGAAGCGTTGCTTCAAAATTTGAATTTTTGAAATTCAAACAGAGCCTTGCTCTGATTGGGGGAAACAGATATCCCTCAAACGTGCACAGTACTGAGCGTGCCTCGAGCTTGTCCGCATGCTGCTTTTTGACAAAAGCTGGACTTCTCCATGTCTTAATGTGACTAAGATAGGGTCTCTTCCCACACCACATCTGATATGGTTTAGTAGGCACAGTCTTAGTTGGAACTCGGTTCAAAAGGTATGCAGTTGATTCTAGTGCATATCCCCAGAATGATCACGGTAACTGAGCGTTACTCATCATGGACCGTACCATATCCAATCGGGTTCGGTTCCTTCTCTCCGATACACCATTATGTTGCGGAGTGTATAGAGGAGTAAGCTGAGAAAGAATTCCATTCTCTTTTAATTAATCCATGAACTCGGCACTTAAGTATTCACCACCTCGATCAGATCTTAGTGTCTTGATACTTTTGCCAGTTTGTTTTTCTACTTCATTCTTATATTCCTGGAATTTTTCAAAGGCTTCGGATTTATGTTTCATCATGAAGACATAACCGTACCTTGAAAAGTCATCCGTAAAAGTAATGAAGTAAGAATAATCGCTTCACGCATGTGTAGACATTAGACCGCACACGTCGCTGTGTACGAGTCCCAAGAGCTCGCTCACTCTCACTCCGTGTCCAGTGAACGGAGTCTTTGTCATCTTTCCTTTGAGACAGAATTGACAAGTTGCATATGATTGATATTCGAACAGATCCAAATATCCTTCTGTTGGTAACTTCGTCAACCTTCTCTCATTGATGTGACCCAGTCTACAATGTCATAAGAAAGTCTGGTTTATTTCCGGAGACTTTCTTTTGTGTGTATTCTGTACATTGAAAATCTTTGGTTGGTTTAATACGTATATACCATTGCTTAATGTACCTGACCCAATCAGAACTTGATTAAGGTGAATGTTTACAACATTACTTACAAACGTAAATTCATAACCTTCTTTAGAAATCAAAGATACAAAAATGATATTACAAGTTGCGTTGGGTACAAAAAAGCAATTACGTAAAACCAAAACATGCCCATCCGACATTCCCAGGTGATAGTCCCCTACGGCCTTAGCATCCATGCTAGCTCCGTTTGCAACTTTGAGGGTCATGTCACCTGCCTTCAAAAACCTACGGTTTCTCAACGCTTGCAAAGAATTACAGATATGAGATCCTGATCCGGTATCCAATACCCAGGAAGTAGAATTTATTGATAGACAGTTTTCAATAACATACACACCTGAAGCTGAAGCAGCAACTTGCTTCAGATCCTGTGTTCTGGCTTTCCAAGCCCTACAATCTTTCTTCCAGTGCGTACTCTTATGACAGTAAAAGCACTCTTCCTTCCCCACAAGATTCCCCGCTATCTTTGTTGCTTTTGCCTTTCCCTTCGTATCCACTTTACTAACACGGCCTCTTGGTTTGGCGGGGGTTTTCTTCTTCTTTCCCTTGGCTTTCGCCTTGGACCTAGAAGAGGAAGGTCCTCCTACAAACAAAGTGGATGTTTCCCTACCTTTCTGTAGGATGCCCTCTGCACTCCTCAGCATGTTGAGGAGTTCTGAAAGTTCAACTTCTTTTTCTTGTAAGTTGAAGTTCAGGATAAACTGGGCGTAAGTGGAAGGAAGGGACTGGAGAATCAAGTCCGTATAGAGATCGTTCTCTAACGTGGTCCCAAGGTCCACGAGCTCCTCAATGAAGCCAATCATCTTAAGCACGTGTTCCGCTACCGATGATCCGATGGCCAATCTTGCCGAAAACAACTTCTTCGACACTTCGTATCTGACGATACAAGATTGCTCTCCATACAGTTCTTTTGTATGGATAAATATGGATTCGAGGTCCATATTCTCGTGCCTCCTCTGATGTTCATTGTCCATAGAGGCAAGCACGAGGCACTTGGCCTTCGCGCAATCGATCTCCCAAGTCTTATGGATTTCCTTATCTGCGACGCTTGAGGTGGGACCTGGGACAGGGGGAGCTTTGGTGGTAAGGAGATACCCCAACTTGTTATAAGTTATTGCCATTTTGACATTCCTGAGCCAATCTTTATAGTTTGGTCCTGTCAGTATGTTTTTATCTAGTAGTAACTTAAGTCCGGCCATGATGTTTGGTCGCTGCAATCAGGAGAGAGAGAAGAAACACTTTAGCATGATGCTCTTGCATGTTTAGAGTGGTTTTTAATTTGTCTATACAGGATGGCTCCCACTGTCTCTCGAATCCCTCCTCAAACCAAAAAGGAAGAATTAGTCAGGATCAATCTCACTGTACAATACTTGCTTAACCGTTCGGCCAGGCTGGTGTCGGTACTTCGAGGGAGGTTTTCCAACGCTTTCGCGAAGTTCCTTAATTAAATAACCTCTTTTCCCTGGGGGCGTAGCCCCGCTAACACCTTTCTAGACACCTACTTGGTTTATAGCATTGATCGTTAAGTGAGAAATTTCCCGAGGAGTAGCATATACTCACAGTAGGATCGGGATCCAAATATCATCGCGTGACAAAACTGATGGAATCCTACCAGAATCATCACACTCCAGATGGTATGCTGTGCTAGCAAGTTTCAGTTATTTTGAAACTCCCGATGTGGATTTTTGCCCCATGCTCTTATGACCTTGACTTTGGCCAAAATATCATAAGTCACATGTCAAGTTCTACCCGTCATTCTCCAGGTTAATTTGAGCCCATCCGCACATACCCTTGACTTTGGCCAAAATGGTAGAACGACTGCCCCAAACCAATACATCTATCTATGCTGCACATGAATACCCAATAGCTACTAATCACTATGCCTTGACTTTGGCCAACATACATAGCTTGAATACTTATTGACCATTCATGTGAAACGACGGAGGGCTACGAATGGTTTTGGCGAAACCGCGAACACAGTGAACTTGATATAATCGAAGGAACGAGATAGCTTTTAAAAGGAGTGGCTTAAGCTCCGCGTTTAAAAGTTATTTTTGAAAAGAAACCAAGTGGTTTTGAAAGTGTTCCAACGACTTTTACTTGGTTTATTTTTCTTACATTAATTCCAATGCGTCCCATCATTTAATCCTACCATTGCAGAAAACAACCAAAATATGACGTACGCTTATGCCATCCGCATTCACCACGGGGCCTCGTCATTACCCGTTAGGTTACTTAACTAACGACAGAGTGGGGGCTGGACTAGCGCGGATGCAAAACATAAGCAACGCCTAAATAATATCATACATAGATGAACACATTGGATATACTAGGAATCCGCAATTCGTACTAGCCTGTAACAAAAAGCGGATTACACGGTCGCGATGAATAGCCAATACCCCACCCTAGACCCCTATGGGTGCGGCAAACTACCCGCCAAATATCCAAAGCAGAGCAACCACCCTCAAAGACGTGAGAAGGCCACTAGGCACATCGAGATACCCGGTAGTTTGTGCACCCCACCTTGGGTCTATCCTAGGAGAAAAAACAGTAAAAAGAAATTATACAATGACGGCTAGAACCCCGACCCGGTTGTGCGGCCAAAAATAATACTGCATCAATTTACAAATTACATTAATTGAAAGATAAAAGAAAACTCTCATCTCACAACCCCCCGGCTATTCATCCGCGATAATCCAATGAATTCATATACACATACCATCAACATTACAGATCACAGATATGTATAACCCCTACTAATCGATGTATAGCGATTAGCGGACGTTCAATACATATAACACATCACAGATATATACCCGTCAACTTAAGTCTTTAGAAGTTCGATCAAAATACGGATTTTCAAGCCCCAAAAACTAATTTTTCTTTCTGTAAAATATGGGCAGAGAAAACATGTCCCAAAAATCCCAAAACAGCCCCAGAAACACTCTGCAAGAAACCTTTTCCTCGACTGAGTCAACTCGGCCGCGGAACCGCGGCGGGAGCATGCTCCCGCTGCGTTTCCGCGGCGCTTTGACCGATTCGATGGACCAAATTTCTTGAGTGGGTTTTTAAAAACCTGAGCTGATTTTTAGTGTCAGATTTATTAATTTTTGAACAGAAAACAGAATCGGCAGATACTTGATTTTACGGGTTCGTTTCGCGACTTTTTCTTCGATCGAACTTCTAGTTATTTTGCTAACATGTTAGATAGTGTTTAACTAGGCTCTGATACCACTGTAAGTCCACGTTACCTCTCCCGGTACTTACGGGCTTGCGGAAATGATGAAAAACGATTTTTCATCATTTCCTAACATGGACTCAAAATACGGATCTTTGTTAAAAAAAACTACTTAACAACCTAACTAGAGTTTTACCTACTCGGTTAGGGGGCTATACCTTTCTTGAACTCCTTCGTCTTCAACTCTTTCCGGTGTACGGATCTGCCTCACCTCGTCGTCTCCTTGTGCCGAAGATGGATCCACCTGAAAGCTTCTACCTTTGGCTTCTTCTTCGAACTTGAAGAAACTAGAACACTTGGTTTGCTAAACCTTGTGAACTAGGATGAGTAGAGAAGTGATTTGGGTTTTCTTTTATCTCTAAGGCAATGTTTCTCAACTCAGGAGAGGGTATTGCCTTGAGCTAGAGAGAGAGCAAGAGGGAGAGCTCAAGCAAGAGAGAGAAATGAAATGAGAGAATGAGTAACTCTTTTGCCATCCAAGCTCTCATAATCCAAAACCATCATAACAAAATAGTAATCAAGTATTATGTGATGGTTCAAGTCAAAATGGCAATATCATTTCATGCACTCATTTTGCAAAAACAAACAAGCAAGCAAAAGTATTTGCCATGAAATGATAGCCATTGTCATGATGATGGTCAACTAGTCCAACCTAGTCAACCGGTCAACAAAGTCAACAAGTCAACAAAGTCAACCCCTCAACAACCATGTCACTATAATACTTAATTAATATTATTGTTAATTATATTTCTTATTCTCATTAGGGTTTAGCCAAAAGTCAATAGTCAACAGTCAACAGTTAACAACCCCAATGAGAATCCTCTGCCTCTGTCTCTCTGTCAACTGTGCATACACACCCGTATCCGTGTTCCGAGGAACACCAATACAAACGAGATAAAACCAATCCCAAAACGTACACTAGGATCTGGCTTAAACCAAAGCCCGCTAGTGTTAACTGTCCGGACACTAAACGTGCACTAGTGCAAGGATGTGACCGAACCCTGTCGCAAAACCATGCGACCTGTCGCAAAACCGTGCGACCTCTACTCTTTTGCCTAAAGGCGAATAGCTTTCTGTGTGGGACTCTAAAGACTCAACACTACGCTGGCAATGGGTTTAACCACAGACCGCAAGCGGCACTAGCTGTGCGTAACGGTCCCCAGGTAGATGCCGACAAGAAGACGGACGAGTTGAAACCCATCTGAACTCTTACTGAGCCTGAATGTGGAAATCTCTATACAGTCCGGTCTGTTCGTCTGATACATCTCATGGCGGGCCTAGGGGCGTTAAACGTCAGTCCCCTAATAGCTGTACAAGTCGTGTCATAGTGTAGCCCAGAACACCCTGAGATAGCACTGGAAACCTACCAGTATATCTCGCTTGCCCTGGCCAGGGACTACTCGTGTAATGGCTCTCCTAGACACAGCGCGATGTCAACCCTCAATACCGGGAGAGACGAATCCTGTCTAACCGTCACTGCCTCCAAGTGCTTCGGGACTGCACCCAAAAACTACCTGTTTGCATGACTCCTTTGAGCCGTGGTAGGGTAGTAATCAAAGTACAGTGGGAACATACTCGAGGCGAAGTGACAGTGTTAAGTCAACGGGCTAAGCTGTACTCATGTCACCTGGGAACTGATAACTGACGATAGGTATAGTACCAGCCAACAGTTCCCGACAAGTCATGTCCAGTGTACTCGTAACCTAACGAGCACCCACATACTATCTCAAGTACGACGTACTGACGGATGTGGGACAGACCGTCTCCCACACTGGGATGAGAAGCGCATACGCTAGTCTACTCCGGAGTATCGATGCCCTGTCTCGATAGTCCTATGATTAGGGACCTGCATAAGGATATTCTTGTGGATTACCCAGCCCCCACTAGTGTGACTGCCATCACAACGCTGATAATCAAGCAAAGATCCTAAGGGCTCCACTAATGTGTATAGGTGATATACTAAAATAAACACATGTACACATTAAAGCAGAAACAAACCAAGTAGCATACTATTATATTGAGCAAGATTGCCTATACAAGGTGAATATCCCAAGCTTCCATTAAGTAATAAACAAACTAGTATGATACAGTAATGGCCTCTAGGGAATATACACTAACAGCTAGGAGGTTAGGGGGAAGGTTCTAGGTCCTTAATGGAGTTTAGGTGAAGCTTGTTGAGGAAGCTTGGGGTGTTTAGTTAGGAACCTAATGGCTTGCTGATCTGGCAGAATGTTCTGGAGTAATCTGGTGATTACAGTAGCTTGTTGAAGTGTAGGAGCTGTAACAAGAGTTCTGCAGCTGAAATTGCATGATGACGTGTCAGAGCTGCGGCAGATCCACGGCACGTGCCTCCTTATGCCGCGGATCCGCTGTCACGTGAGGGGCTTAATGTGCCAAATTTCTTCAGATGCTTTGGGATGCCTTTGGGATAGCTATCTGATATGTTGAATTGTGTAATTCCCTCTATATTAATACCAGATTCTAAATCCATGAGTTGGCGTCTTTTTAACGTCTTCATTTGTAAATTTGATCGATCTTCTGTAATGTCCTGCACAGACTTCGAAACACAAGTTGCGATATATAGGAATGATGTCATGCTATGGAATGCAGTCAATTTTCCTTATAGTGCCGGTTTTAAAGTCTAACACATGCAATCTGATATTTTACGACTGATTTGCTAATATGTGCTATATGAATGTCGAACACTTCTAGATGAGTGCAAATGATAGGGAAATTGCCGGTTTAAAGATGCAGTATTTTCGACTGATCAAATTCCCCCAAACTTATTTTCGATCGTCACGAGAGAACTTTATTAAAAAGAGAAGGAGAAAATAAAGAAAGAGAAAAACTAACTAGCACACTTTCGTAGGCAACACGATTGCACTGAGCATGTGCAATAAACCTTTAAACCTCCAGGTGTCCCTAGTAGGAGGAGTGTTGTCTCCTGAAGGTTTTCAGCGGATTCCACCCACAAAATCCAATAATAAAAGGAAGATAATGAAATTTACATTTAAATACAAGAAATGTAAAAGAAAAGCCTTGAAAATTAGGGTGTCCAACTAAGCTAGCTTTTCGGTTGTCATGAGCCCTATCTTAATAGTCATGAAAAGATGTCAGAAATCACGTCCTCCCTCAATAAAACATCGTCTTATTCTTCATTCCTATCTTTCATCCAAACATGGGTCATATAACCATGCGTGTGTGTAAAGACATCCCTACACCCGGAGAATTCAATTCAAGCTATCATACTCTTGCCCATCAGCCTCAGTACTTTTTAATTAATGAATATTTAGATGAGATTGCTCACACACTTTCATGCGACCGTTAATACTTCTTGAGGTACTAACCGACCGATTACTCATGTGCTTGCTTACTTGGTGTATTTTCCTCGTCTTGCACCACCTAAGGCTTAGCAGTGACTCCCAGACCAGTTGGCCTTAGGGCACTAGGTGAAGAAGCACCCTCGCTATATTTTTTTATTGCTGCCTTGGTGATAACAAAACCAGTGTTCATTTTTCTCACCACTTTATATTTTATTCATTTTTTATTTCCTTCATACTTTTGGCTTTAAGACAAGAGCATTTCAGGGTATCCTCCACTATGCCGGGCTTCAAGACATGTGTAAGTGCGAATAGCAGGGTATCAACGTTCAAAATGTTTGGCTTCCAGAATAGAAACTATTTTTTCAGACTTATTTTTATCCTCAGATTAGTGACGTCCTTCATCTTACTAACCCTTGGGACAACGGCTCATAACTACTTATTACTAGTTCGTTTAAGAAAACTTCTAATTTTCTTGGTTTTCTTAAATTTTTCTAATCTCATGGATGCAATTTTTCACTATCTAAACTTTTATTATCTTATTTATGTACAAAAAATGTTTAAATATTAAAATATTTTTATATTTGAAAAATTTTAAATTTTTTATGAGTTTTGAAAATTCTTAAATTTTTATAAGTTTTTAAAGAAATGTTTTGTGCTTATGCAAATGATATGCACATGATGCAAAAATAAGAACAAACCTCCCCCAAACTTGCTTTCAACAGTTTCCTCACTGTTGCCAACAACTATATCTACAAAACCTGTAAGGCTGGGAGGAATTTATTAGTGGGGGCAAAATATATAAGTGAAGAACCTCCCCTAAACTTACTCTTTTCACTCACCTCCATTCAAAAAGATGATGCAGTGATATGCAGGACATGAAAGTGAGACGGAGGAATTTTAATCCAAATAAAATGGCTCCTGTAAGAAAAGGAGCTCCTCCATGGGGTCAGTGGAAAAATACGGCTTCAGTCTATGTCCATTTACTTTGAAAAGTGTGTCGTTTTTAACATTTTCTACTTCTACAGCCCGTGCGGGTATACAGACCGCACAACAAAAGGTCCCTTCCACCGAGATCGAAACTTACCCGCGTGAAGGTGTAATCGTGAATCATAAAGAAGGACTTGTTGACCAGGTGAAAATGTTTTCCTCAAAATGTTTTTATCGTGAAAAACCTTAGTCCTATTCTTTATGATCACAGCGTTATCATAAGCTTCATCGCGGAGTTTGCTTAGCTCATTTATTTGCAGCTTCCGAAAGTTGCAAGCTTCGTTTAGGTCAAAATTAATTTCCTTAATAGCCCACAATGCTTTATGCTCAATCTCGACGGGTATGTGACATGCCTTCCCAAACACTATCCTATATGGAGACATCCCTAGGTCGGTTTTAAATGCAGTTCGGAATGCCCAAAGAGCATCCGTCAGTTTGGTCGACCAATTTTTTCTATTCTTCGCAACAGTCTTCTCCAGGATTAGTTTGATCTGTCTGTTTGAGATCTCAGCCTGCCCGCTTGTTTGGGGATGATAGGGTGTAGAAAGTCGGTGGTTGATTGCGTATTTCCGCATCAGAGTCTCGAAAGACCTGTTGCAGAAATGTGTCCCATTATCGCTAATAATAGCGTGTGGGTGTCCAAATTGCGAAAAGATATTCTCTTTTAAGAACATAATGACTACTTTCCTGTCATTAGTGTGACTTGGAATGGCTTCAATCCACTTTGAGACATAATCAACAGCCAGCAGTATGTATAAATTCCCAAAGGAGTTGGGAAAGGGACCCATAAAATCAATGCCCCAAACATTGAAAATTTCAACCACTACAATGGGTTGCTGAGGCATTTCATTTCTCTGGGAGATTCTACCCGTGTACTGACATTGTGTACAAGTTTTGCAATGCTCAAATGCGTCCTTGAACAAGGTCGACCAATAAAAGCCACATTGCAAAACCTTCTCCGCCGTCTTTTTAGGACCGAAGTGACCCCCGCAGGCCTGATCATGACAAAAAGAAAGAACACACTTGAACTCTTCTTTCGGGACACACCGGCGAATGATCTGATCAGGACAATACTTAAACAAATATGGATCATCCCAGTAAAAGTGTTTTACTTGGGATAGAAAACGGTATTTGTCCTGTTTTGACCAATCGCTGGGTATAAGTCTCGTGACAAGATAGTTCACAATATCCCTGAACCAAGGTTCATTGGATACGCTCAAGAGTTGTTCGTCAGGAAACGAATCATTGATCGGCAGGGTCACAGGGGAAGAAGAGTTGCGTGAAAGATGATCGGCTACCACGTTTTCACATCCTTTCTTATCTTTGATAACAAGATCAAATTCTTGTAACAGAAGGATCCAACGTATTAGTCGACCTTTTGCATCTTTCTTCGCCAGAAGATGTTTTAAGGCGGAATGGTCAATGTACACAACTATAGGAGATCCAATTAAGTAAGGCCTGAATTTTTCTAATTCAAATACAACCGCTAAAAGTTCCCTTTTGGTGGTTGTATAATTGATTTGTGCATCATTGAGGGTCTTACTTGCATAGTATATCACGTGTGGCATCTTTTCAATGTGCTGTCCTAAGACTGCACCTACTGCAAAATCGGATGCGTCACACATCAGCTCAAAGGGGTAGTCCCAATTTGGAGACGATAGAACGGGGGATGAAGTGAGGAAGTGTTTAAGTTAGTCGAAAGCTGCCTCACAGTCCGAGTCAAAATGGAAGGTCGTATCCTTGGCCAGAAGAAGAGTTAAAGGTCTAGCAATTTTGCTAAAGTCCTTAATGAATCTCCTATAAAAGCCCGCATGGACAAGGAAAGATCGAATATCTTTGACGCTTTTGGGATGAGGGAGGTTTTGAATAACATCTATCTTAGCTCTGTCAACCTCAATGCCTTTCAGTGAAATAACATGTCCAAGTACAATTCCTTCTTGAACCATGAAATGGCATTTTTCCCAGTTCAAAGTTAAGTTCTTCTCTTTACAACGAATAAGAACTGCGTCATGATTCGATAGCCAATCAGAAAAAGAGTCTCCAAAAATCGAGAAATCGTCCATAAAGATATCCAAAAAATTCTCTACCATATCAGAGAATATCCCTATTATACACCGCTGTAAGGTAGCGGGAGCATTGCATAACCCAAAGGGCATGCGACTGTAAGCAAAGGTACCAAAAGGACAAGTAAAAGTGGTTTTATCTTGATCCTTTTGGCGATGGGGACCTGATTATAGCCAGAGTATCCGTCCATAAAACAATAATACTCTCGTCCAGCTAAGCGTTTCAGCATTTGATCAATGAATGGTAGAGGAAAGTGGTCTTTCCTCGTGGCAGCATTGAGTTTTCTATAATCAATACATACACGCCACCCAGTTTGGGCGCGTGTCTGAATCAACTCATTTGCCTCATTGGTAATAACAGTGATGCCGGATTTCTTAGGGACGACATTATAGGACTCACCCATTGTCTATCGGAGATTGGGTATATAATACCATTATCTAGGCATTTGACGATCTCTTTCATCACCGCTTCCTTCATGACGGGATTTAACCGTCTCTGTGGTTCTCGGGTTGGTCTGGCATCATCCATCACATGTATATGATGTTCTACTATCAAGGGACTAATCCCTTTGATGTCCGCCATAGTCCAACCAAATGCCTCTCTATTAGATCTCAATACCGATAAAAGTGCATTCTCTTGCTCTGATGCTAGAGAAGCGGATATTATAACCGGTAAAGACTCGTTCTCACCTAAATAAGCATATTTAAGATGAGAAGGTAAAATTTTGAGATCTAATTCGGGCGGAGAAATGATAGAAGGTGGGATCATCGAGTGATTTTTGGAATTACAAAGAAGCTCAGAGCCAGTGAAAGATACAGACTCGGGTGGAGAAAAGTCAGGAGTGTAGGAATCAAGTGTAGGAAAAGTGTCCTCACTAAGATCATGTGTGAGATCAAACAGAGATGTGGTTCTGATGGTAATGTCATCGAGATCTGTAAAGCAAAGTTCCTCAACTCCTCAACTATCGGGAGCGATCTCGTGGACAGAGCACACATCGAGAATATGAGCAGAGGGTTCTGATGGCTGACTTCTAACTTTGTAGATGTTTAGTTCAATGGTCATATTTCCAAATGATAAGTTCATTGAACCATTTCTACAGTTTATAACAACGTTGGAAGTGGCAAGGAAAGGATGACCCAGAATCACCGGAATTTGGCCCCGGGGGTTTGCTACAAGCTGTGTGTCGAGTACAATGAAATCTACAGGGAAAACAAATTCCCCGACCTTTATCAACACATTCTCTAGTTCACCCCTTAGTTTGGTGATTGAACGGTCTTCCATTTAGAGAGTGCGGTGAGCAGGTTTCAGCTCTCCAATCCCTAGTTGCTTATTTACAGAATATGGAAGTAGGTTAACACTTGCGCCAAGGTCTAAAAGAGCACGATTTATGTTTTTACCCCCAATAGAAATCGATATTGTAGGACATCCTGGGTCCTTACGTTTCTTTGGTAGCTGGGGGATAAAAGCAGTGCTAATATTATTAGACATGAAAACCTTCTTCGGCACTTGAGTCTTCCTCTTCCTAGTGCACAAGTCCTTAAGAATTTTCGCATAAGCGGGGACTTGCTGAAGAGCATCTAGGAGAGGGATGTTGATATTAACCTGTTTGAACATTTCCATAATTTTCTCTATATGAGGACTCGTTCTGTTACCCCTTAACCGATTCGGGTAAGGAGCTTTCGCAATAAGCGCTGGGTCCATCATAGCGGAAGGAAGAGGGGGTAGACGTGATCCCAAAAGAGGAGTGGGGACCGTCTGTGGAGAACTAGAAGGGCTATACTGAGGTGTCGAGCCTAGTGGGAAATGGAGAATAGGCTCGCAAGAAGGTGGTGGGGTAGAAGAACAAGGATCAGAAGTAGAAGTGTGTGTGTGCGGAAGGGTCTCAGCTGGGGTGTTATTAATAGGATTTTCAATATCATCAATTCCTTCCCCGACATGGTTGTTCAGCACTCTTCCTGATCTCAACGTTGTGACTGCATTTACATTGTAATGCCCAGGATTCGGTAGGGGTTGAGAAGGAAGTTTCACTTTTTCTCTCGATCCCCGTCTATGAATAATCGACTATTTATGAAGTTATTACCCTTAATGGATGGAACCACTCCAAGTTCAGTTATGAACTTCTTGATCCAGACAGCCTCTTTGGCAGCATCGTTGGCAGCGATGTGTTCAGCCTCCATCGTCGAGTCTGCCACGGTTTCCTGCTTGGAACTCTTCCAGCATACCGCCCCTCCGTAGAGGGTAAAGACAAATCCCGAGTGCGACTTGGAGTCGTTCTTATCACTCTGGAAGCTCGAATCGGTAAAGTACTCCACTTGAAGTTCTCCGTTACCATACACCAAGAGCATCTCTTTAGTCCTTCGTAAGTACTTGAGAATGCTCTTCACAGCTGTCCAGTGACTCTCTCCAAGATCAGCTTGATACCTGCTCACTACACTTAGTGAGTGTGCTACATCGGGTCTGGTACACAGCATCGCGTACATGATAGTGCCTACTGCCGAAGCATAGGGTATCCCTTGCATGCGATCTCTCTCCAAATCAGTCTTGGAAGATATCTCTTTAGAGAGAGTGAGCCCTGAGATTAGGGGTAAAAACCCACGCTTGGACTCTTCCATACTAAACCTCTTTAGTATGGTGTCAATGTACCTGGATTAGGACAATCCCAGTATCCTTTTAGATCTATCTCTATAGATCTTAATCCCCAAGATGCAGGAGGCATCCCCAAGATCTTTCATTGAGAATCTTTGTAATAAGAAGAGCTTGACCGGTTGCAGCATTGGAATGCCATTTCCTATCAAGAGTATGTCATCCACGTACAATACGAGGAAGACAACCTTGCTATCTGCCACCTTCTTGTATATACAAGGTTCATCTACGTTTTTGACGAAATCAAACTCTTTGATAACGACGTCAAAGCATATGTTCTAACTCCGCGATGCTTGCTTTAACCCATAGATGGATTTAAGCAGCTTGCACACCTTTCCGCTGCTCCCATTATCTACGAAGCCCTCTGGCTGAGTCATGTACATGCACTCTTCCAAATCACCATTTAGAAAGGCGGTCTTAACATCCATTTGCCGGATTTCGTAGTCATGATATGCAGTGATGGCAAGTATGATCCGGATGGATTTAAGCATAGCCACTGGAGAAAAGGTTTCATCATAATCGACACCTGATCGCTGACGAAAACCCTTTGCAACAAGTCAAACATTGAAAGTCTCCACTTTCCCATCTACAACAAGTTTTTTCTTGAAGATCCACTTGCTCCCAATGGGTTTTACCCCTTCAGGAGCAACTTCTTCTCGATCCCCGTCTAAGAGAAAACCTCTCGATCCAATCCTCTCGATCCCCGTCTAAGAGAAAACCGTAGTATCTCTCGGGCGGATAAGAAATCCTATCAGATCTGCGGAGTGCTAAGGTTCGTCTGGGCTTATTGAATCCAGTGGTCCCTCCAAATTTTCAGTTATATTTTGTGGTCGCTGAATTTCTTCCAGTTCTACCGAACTCTCACTAGTTTCTTTTGCAAGAAACTCCTTTTCTAAAAAGGTAGAATGACGAGATACAAACACCTTTTGTTCCTCAGTGTGGTAGAACAGATATCCTAATGTGTCTTTAGGATATCCCATAAATTTACATAGAACTGATCGTGCCTCTAGCTTGTCCAGTTTCTGTGTTTTCACATAGGCCGGAAAACCCGATATCTTAATAAATTTAAGACATGGCTTCTTACTGCTCCATATTTCATATGGAGTTTTAGGCACAGATTTGGATGGAACTTGATTCAAAAGGTATACCGCTGTCTGAAGCGCATGTCCCCAAAATGAAAGAGGCAACTCGGCATTACTCATCATGGAGCGAACCATATCTAGTAGGATACGATTCCTCCGCTCCGATACACCGTTGTGCTGTGGTGTATAAGGAGGAGTAAGCTGAGAGAGAATACCATTCTCTTTTAAATAATCTAGAAATTCCGTGCTTAAGTACTCCCCTCCTCTATCAGACCGGAGGATCTTGATACTTTTACTAGTCTGGTTCTCTACTTCGTTTCTGAATTCCTTGAATTTCTCAAAAGCTTCAGATTTTTATTTCATCAGATACACATATCCGAACCTAGAGAGATCGTCAGTGAATGTGATGAAGTATGAGAACCCATCCCTTTCATGTATAGACATCGGACCACATACATCACTGTGTATGAATCCCAAGAGCTCTGCTGCCCTTTCTCCATGTCCGGTGAATGGAGATTTGGTCATCTTTCCTTTGAGACAAGACTGACAAGTTTCATAAGATGAAAACTCGAACGTATCCAAGAGTCCATCATTATGCAACTTACTTAGTCTTTTCTCTCCGATATGACCAAGTCTACAATGCCACAAGTAGGATTCATTCGTATCTGAACTCTTCCTCTTGTGTGTGTTTTGTACATTGAGAACTGTATTCTGATTTAGAACGTAGATACCATTACACAGTGTACCTTCCGCAACCAGTACCTTGTGAAGGTAGATGTTCATGATATTTCTATCAAGAACAAAATTATATCCATCTTTATCGAGTAAAGAAACTGATATGATGTTGCAAACCATGGAAGGTACATAGTAGGAATCGTTCAAAATCATAGTATTGCTATTTGGCAACACTAGGTGATATTCACCGATGGCTGCAGTATTAACTTGTGCTCCGTTCGCTACTCTGAGCGACATATCACCAGGTACAACTTTCCTACTTTTTCTCAGTCCCTGCAATAGATTACAGATATGAGATCCTGATCCAGTATCAAGTACCCAGGAGGTAGGGCTGACCGTAAAGCAGTTCTCAATTACAAGAACACCTGAAGTAGATGCAAAACCATGCTTCTTCTTCAACTGGGTATTATTGGAATCCATATAATCCTCTTTCCCTTGCTCATACTTATGACTGTTGTCATAAGTTAGAGCCAAACCAACGTTCCCCAGCCCCAAATAAGAATTCGGATCGGTCAAGCAATACATTTTATTATCTTGATTAGGGAGTGAAATGGTTGCTACCTGGAGATAGAGAAAAGAAACACTCAGCGTGTGCTCTTTCAAGATTAGATTGGTTTGTTAGTTTATCTAACCAGGATGGCTCCCACTGTTTCCTCAAATCCTTCTTAAAACCTTTAAAAGAAGAACTAGTCAGGATTAATCGCACGTCACAATAATTGCTTAACCTTTCAGCCAGGCTAGTGTTGGTACTTCAAGGAAGGTTTTCCAACGTTTTCGCGAGGTTCCTTAATTAAAGAACCTCTTTTCCCTAGAGGCGTAGCCCCGCTAACACCGTTTTAGACACATACTTGGTTTATAGCATTGATTGTTAAGTGAAATAATCTCCCGAGAGTAATCCAACTCATCAGTGGGATCGGGATCCAACTATCATTGTGCGATGACCTAGATGGAATCCACTCTGGTCACCACACTCCAGAAGGTATGCTGAATCTGCAAGTTTCAGTTTCTTTAGAAACACCCGATGTGGATTTTTTCCCCTAGGACCCAAGTGACCTTGACGAATAATCAACAAATCAAAAGGTCCTAGTCAAGTTCAACCCGTCGTTATCCAGGATTGCATTAGACCCGCCCGCATGATCCTTGATGAATAATCAACAAAATCATGCGACCGTCCTAACCAATCGCATCTATCAGTACAACAGAGAATTATTACTTAGCTACCGTTCTCTGTGCCTTGACGAATAATCAACAAACGCAGCACAAATACTAAGTATTAATTATCTGAAACGACGGAGGGCTACGGCTGGGTTTTTGGCAAAAAACTCGTTAACGTAATGAACTTGATGTAGTTGAAGGAACATGATGGCCTTTTCAAAAATATAGTGGCGAGAAACTCTTGCTAAAGAGGTCACTCCCTGTGAAGGGATCTCGGCTCTTTCCTCGTCGAATGAGGTGCAGGATATTCCAAACTAAATACCTCGATGCAAAGCAAGAATAATCGACTATTTGTGAAGTTATTACCCTGACGCAAACTTTTGTCCAAGGGGTCACTCCCGATGAAAGAATCTCGGCCCTTGCCTCGTCGAATGAGGTGTTGGGCATTCATAGCCGAATACCTCTATGCAAAACAAAAGAGAGCGTCTTTGCAATAACAGCTTTTTGAAAATTGTTCCAACAACGTCTTATTAGGTTTGTTTTTTCTTTGCATTAGATTAATGCGTCCCATCAGTTAATCCTACCATTGCAGAAAACAATGAAAATATAACGTACGCTTATGCCATCCGCATTCGCCACGGGGCCCCGTCAGTTAGGTTACTTAACTAACGACAGAGCGGGGGCTGGACTAGCGCGGATGCAAAAACATAAGCAACGCCTAAATAGATATCATATAGATATATACACATTCGTCAGATGCAATGATAGCCATTCCAGATCACAGATGAACACATTGGATATACTAGGAATCTGCATTCCGTATGAGCCTGTAACGAAGAGCGTATTAAACGGTCGTGATGAATAGCCAAGACCCCACCCTAGACCCTTACGGATGTTGCAGACTACCCGCCAAGTACCCGAAGCGAAGCAACCTCCCTCAACACCGTGAGTAGGCCACTCGGCACTTCTAGGTACCCGGTAGTTTTTGCACCCCACCTTGGGTCTATCCTAGGAGAAAAAACAGTAAAAGAAATTATACAATGACGGCTACAACCCCATCCCGGTTGTGCGGCCATATAAATAATATTACATCAATTTACATATTACATGAATTGAAAGATAAATAAAACTCTCATCTCACAACCCCGGCTATTCATCTGCGACAGTCCAATGAATTCATATACACATACCATCAACATTACAGATCACAGATATGTATAACCCCCACTAATCGACGTATAGCGATTAGCAGACGTTCAATACATATATCATATCACAGATATAACCCGTTAGCTAAAGTCTTTAGAAATTAGATCAAAATACAGATTTTAAACCACCCCAAAAACAAGTTTTTCTTTCTGTAAAATCTGGGCAGAAAAAACATATTGTAAAAATCCTAAAACACCCCACTGAACATACTGCAGGAAAAATTTCCCACGACCGAGTCAACTCGGCCGCGGATCCGCGGCGGTAGCATGCTCCTGCCGCGGTTCCGCGGCGCTTTGACCGAGTTAGTGGACCATTTTTCTTGCTTGTTCTTTAAAAACCCTGAGCCGATTTTTATTACATGATTTATTAATTTTTGAACAGAAAATAAAATCGGCAGAAAGTTGATATTCCGAGCATGTTTTGTGATTTTTTCTCCGATCGAACTTCTAGTTTCTTTGCTAACATGTTAGATAATGTTTAGCTAGGCTCTGATACCATTGTTAGGTCCACGTTACCCATCCCGGTCCTTTCGGGGACGCGGAATAGGTAAAACAAATAATTTTCCTAACTAGGTAACATGGACCGTACAATGGAGGATCGTTGCTAAACAAGAACTAACAAAAATTCTACAAGTTCTAACTACTATGTAGAATGGTCATACCTTGGTCTTGAACTCCTTCTCTTCTTGTTGATTTTCTTCCTCTTGCTTGCTCCTTGTAGTGTTAGTGTTTATGCCCTAGAAGGCCATTACTGTATCATACTAGCTTGTATATTACTTAATGGAAGCTTGGGATATTCACATGTATATAACAGTCTTGCTAAACATGGTAGTATGCTACTTGGTTTTTCTATCTTAATATGTGAGTATACGTATTGATAGAGCTCTTAGGATCTTGCTTGTCTACCAGTGTTGTGATGGCAGTCACACTAGTGGGGGCTGGGTAGTCTACAAGCACATCCTTATTCAGGTCCCTGGTCGTTGGATTATCGAGATAGAGCATCGATACTCCGGAGTAGACTAGTGTGTACGCTTCTCATCCCAGTTGGGGAGATGGTCTGTCCCACAGCCATCAGTACGTCGTACTGGAGATAGTATACAGGTGCTCGTTAGGTTACGGGTACACCGGACAGGACTCACAGGGAACTGTTGGTTGGTTTGATACCAGTCGTCAGTGAACAGTTCCCAGGTGACATGAGTACAGCGTAGTCCGCAGACTTGACACTGCTACTTCGCCTCGAGTGTGTCCCACTGTTCTTAGATTGCTACCCTACCACGGCTCAAAGGAGTCGTGCAAACAGGTGGCAGTTGGGTGCAGTCCCGAGCACTTGGAGGCAGTGGCGGTTAGACAGGATTCGTCCCTCCCGGTATTGGGAGTAGATATCGTGCTGTGTCAGAGAGCCATTACGCAAAGTCCCTGGCCAGGGCAAGCGAGATTTGCTGGTAGGTTCCAGTAGTTTCTCAGGGTGTAATGGGCTTCACTCCGACACGACTTATACCGCTATTAGGGGACTGACGCTTGCCGCCCCCCTAGGCCCGATATGCGATAGTCATGGACGAACGGACCGGACTGTATGGAGATTGTCACATCAGACTCAGTAGGAGTTCGGATGGGTTTACTCATCGGCCTTCTTATCGACAACTACCTGGGGACCGTTACGTACAGCTAGTGCCGCTTGCGGTCTGTGGTTAAACCCACTGCCAGCGTAGTAGTCGAGTCTCTAGAGTCCCACATAGAGAGTTTCCTACTCCAGGCGAAACGATATAGAGGTTGCATGGTTTTGCGACAAAGGGTTCGGACGCATACGTGCGTTTACGCACGTACGACTTTCGGACAGATTTTACCAGTCGGCTTTGGTTTAAGCCAGTTACTGGTATCCGGTTATTGGATTTTTACAGTCTAAAGTTTTTCCGTATTTTTACGGATCGGAGGGGCGTTCTCGTAATTACTCGAGAAGCTTCTAGAAGATGTGACTAAGGAGGTTTGTTTTGGAAAGAGAGTGAGTCATAGTGGTGATTCATTCACTTCATTAATGCACATTTATTGCTTAATGACTCATGTTAATGAATCATCACAAGATATTTTGTGAAGCATGCTTATTCATTTCCTTTATTGATTATTTGAAAATAAGAATGCTTCATAATATTATGATACACTCTCTCTCTTCTCTCATTATCATATCACACATTCTCTCTCCTCAAGCTCTCATCTTCTAACCCTAATCCTTAATCCTCATGTGTTGAGATCAAAGGATTAGTTAGACTAAACAATCCATAACCTTCACTCTATATCATTCTCTCATCTTTGATTAGCAATCAAAGTTGATTAGTTACCTCAAGTTAGAGGTTTAGCTTGGAGTTTCGCTCTCGGGTGGATCGTCTACTACCTAGAGAAGGCCGAGGAGAACAAAGGAGGACGTAAAGAAGAAGGACCGGTTTCATTAGGTATAATCCCTAATCACTTGTGAGATGAAACTTTAGAATACGGTTATTTAGAGTTTAGCTTCGATTCAAGCGGTTAGTCGATGTTCGTTGTTTAAACTTGATAGTTTTTGTAAATTCCGCCTCCCCATAATTACTGGGGTGTACTACATCGACTTACAGTGGTATCAGAGCCTCGCTAAACACTAAATAACTTAATCGCAAATTTGTACGAATTTCGAACGAAAAAACGAAGCCGGAAAACCCTAGTTCTGTTAAGTTTCTGTCGAACTTAAAATGAAGTCCTAAAATTTTTCTGGTGTGTTCAGAGAGCTTGACATGACCACAGGAGAACACTCAAGAAATTCGAGCCCATGATTCGACTAAAGCGCCGCGGAAGCGCCGCGGATCCCACCGATCCGCCGCGCTTCCGCGGTCGAGTTGCCGAGTCATGAGCTCATTTTTCATGGGTGGGTCCCCTGTGATATTTGGGGTTTTCTGGAATATTTAATTATTGCTCAGGTTACTGTTTAACAGAGCAGATTTTGGAGCAATTTTGAAGTTGTTTATTCGATCGAATTGTACAGTATTTGCGTATTGGATTATATCTGTGATTGTTTGATGTGTTCGTAAACCTTCCCCAACTGCTAGTATGTCGGTTGGCAGGGGGTTGCACATTTCTGAAATGGTTATA
Source organism: Agapanthus africanus (assembly GCA_030015575.1). Taxonomy (NCBI): domain Eukaryota; kingdom Viridiplantae; phylum Streptophyta; class Magnoliopsida; order Asparagales; family Amaryllidaceae; genus Agapanthus; species Agapanthus africanus. The sequence continues at coordinate 46,919,670 of JASDDO010000016.1, forward strand.
TCTGTTTGTGCATATAAACTGTATTGGACTGTTGTGGTGTATAGCCGGGGTTAACAATGGTTTATTGATTTATTCATTTGTTGTAAATGTAATTTGTTGTAATATTATTTTCGCGGGGCACTTCCAGATTGCGGTTGTAGCCACCGTTGTATTATTTCATTTTACTGTTTTTGCTCCTAGGACTGACCCAAGGTGGGGTACACAGACTGCCGGGTGGGTAGTTTGCCGTACCCGTAGGGGTCGAGGGTGGGGTAAACGGCTATTCATCACAACTGTGTAATCTGTCTTTTCTTGCAGGCTCAAAAGAAATACAGATTGCTTGCAAATCCAATATTGTTTATCTGTGTTCTGGAATGAATATCATTGCGTCAGACGAATGTAAAATATCTATATTTATTATAGCTATTTAGACGTCACTTATGTTTTACACCCGCGCTAGCCCAGCCCCCGCTCTGTCGTTAGTTAAGTAACCTAACGGGTGATGACGGGACCCCGTGGCGAATGCGGATGGCATAAGAGGACGTTATATTTTCGTTGTTTTCTGCAATGATAGGTTAATGATGGGACGCATTATCTATAATGCAAAGTAAAACAAACCAAAGTATCAATCGTTGGAACAATTTAAAAGAAACCACTCGGTTATTTTTAAAACAGATATTTTTAAATGCGGAGCTTTAACCACTCCTTTTAAAAGCTATCAGGTTCCTTCGTTATATCAAGTTCACTACGTTCACGGTTTCGCCAAAACCAGTCGTAGCCCTCCGTCATTTCTTATGGATAGTCAGTAGTATTCAAGCTATGTTTGTTGGCTTTCGTCAAGACATAGTGTTTGGTAGCTGCTGGGGTATTCATTTGTTACATAGATAGATGTGTTGGTTTGGGACAGTCGCATTACCTTGTTGGCTTTCGTCAAGGGTATATACGGGTGGGTTCAAATTAACAAGATAATGATGGGCAGAACTTGACATGTGACTTATGATTTGTTGGCTTTCGTCAAGGTCATAAGAGCATGGGGCAAAAACTTATATCGGGAATTTCTAAAGAAACTGAAATTTGCAAAGAGATGCATACCATTTGGAGTTTGATGAATGTTGGTAGGATTCCTTCAACATTATCAGACGATGATATTTGGATCCCGATCCTACTGTGAGTATATGCTACTTATCAGGATATTCGTCGCTTAACGATCAATGCTATAAACCTAGTAGGTGTCCAGAAAAGTGTCAGCGGGGTTACGCCCCCAGAGAAAAGAGGTTATTTAATTAAGGAACTTCGCGAAAGCGTTGGAAAACCTCCCTCGAAGTATCGACACCGGCCTGGCTGAACGGTTAAGCAAGTATTGTACGGTGGGAATAGTCTTGGCTAATTCTTCTTTTATGGTTTGAGGAAGGATTCGAGAAACAGTGGGAGCCATCCAGTTTAGATAAACTAAAAACCACTCTAAACTTGCAAGAGCATCATGCTAAAGAGTTTTCTTCTCTCTCTCCTAATTGCAGCGACCCTGAAAATGACTGGACTTAAGTTACTTTTAGAGAAAAATATACTGACAGGGCCAAACTATAAAGATTGGCTGCGGAATGTCAAGATGGCTTTGACCTATGACAAACTGGGGTACGTCCTCACCGCTACAGCACCTGCTGTCCTTGGTCCCAAATCCAGCAATGCGGATAAGGAAATCCGTAAAACCTGGGATTTAGATTGCGCGAGAGCCAAGTGCATCGTGCTTGCCTCGATGAACAATGAACATCAGAGGAGGCACGAGGATATGTCCTTAGATGGCATATTTCTCCATACAAAGGAACTTTATGGAGAGCAATCTCGTATAGCAAGATACGAGACCTCTAAGAAATTATTTCGAGCGAGGTTGGCTGTCGGGTCATCGGTAGGTGAACATGTCCTACAGATGATCGGCTATATTGAAGAGCTCGCGGACCTTGGAACGACTTTGGATAATGAGCTCTATACAGACCTTGTTCTCCAGTCCCTTCCTCCCACCTACGCCCAGTTTATCCTCAACTTCAATCTTCAAGGAAAAGAAGTTGAACTTGCGGAACTCCTAAACATGTTAAGGAGTGCAGAGGGCACCTTGCAGAAGGCAAGGGAAACACCCGCTATGTTTGTTGGCGGTGCATCTTCTTCCGGGTCCAAGGCTAGGGCCAAAGGAAGGAAGAAGAAGGCCGCACCCAGACCTAGAGGAGGTGTTAGTAAGGTGGGAAAGAAGGGAAAGAAAAAGTTTACAGCACCAGTAGTTGGCCTGGATGAGTGCTTCCATTGTCACAGGAAAGGGCACTGGAAGAAGGATTGCAAGGCGTGGAATGCCAAGAACCAGGAACCGAAGCAGGCTGTGGCTTCGACTTCAGGTGTGTTTGTAATTGAGAATTGTCTGTCGATCAACTCTACTTCCTGGGTATTGGATACCGGGTCAGGATCTCATATTTGCAATTCATTGCAGGCACTGAGAAACCGTAGAGTGCTGAAGGAAGGTGATATGATCCTCAGGGTTGCTAACGGAGCTAGCGTGGGAGCTGCGTCCGTCGGGGATTATCACCTAGGATTGACGAGTGGACACATTTTGGTTTTACATAACTGTTATTTTGTACCCAGCTTAACGTGTAATATCATATCAGTTTCCTTGTTATCAAATAAAGGTTATGATTTCACGTTTGTAAGAGATGTTGTCAACATCCACCTTAATCATGGTTTGATTGGGTCCGGTACTTTAAATAACGGCATATATGTGTTAAACCAACTCCAAATTTTCAATGTCCAGAACACACTAAAAAGAAAGTCTCCAGATTTAAATAAAGCTTTCTTATGGCATTGTAGACTGGGTCACATCAATGAGAGAAGGTTGACTAAGTTGCATAGAGAAGGATATTTGGACACTTTCGAATATCAAACTTATGACACTTGTCAATCTTGTCTCAAAGGAAAGATGACAAAGACTCCATTCACTGGACAAGGAGTAAGAGCGAGCGAGCTCTTAGGACTCATACACAGTGATGTATGTGGTCCAATGTCTACACATGCGAGAGGTGGTTATTCCTATTTCATTACTTTCACGGATGATTACTCAAGATACGGATTCATTTATCTGATGAAACATAAATCCGAGGCTTTTGAGAAATTCCAGGAGTATAAGAATGAAGTGGAAAACCAAACCGGCAAAAGTATTAAGACACTTAGATCTGATCGAGGTGGTGAATACTTGAGTGCCGAGTTCCTAGGTTACCTAAAAGAGAAAGGAATTCTCTCTCAGCTTACTCCTCCATACACTCCACAGCACAACGGTGTATCGGAGAGACGGAATCGAACCCTATTGGATATGGTACGATCCATGATGAGTAATGCTGAGTTACCGCGATCTTTCTGGGGTTATGCGCTAGATTCGGCGGCATATCTTTTGAACAAAGTTCCAACCAAAACTGTGCCTACCACACCATATCAGATATGGAGTGGGAAGAAACCCTGTCTTCAGTACCTGAAAACATGGGGATGTCCAGCTTTTGTTAAAAAGCAGCATGTGGACAAGCTCGAGGCACGCTCAGTAGAGTGTAAGTTTGTGGGATATCCAAAGAACTCTATGGGATATTATTTCTATTACGCAGAGGAACAAAAGGTTTTTGTTTCTCGTCATGCCCGCTTCTTAGAAACTGAATTTTTGGAAAATCAGAAGAGTGGGAGCGTAGTAGAACTGGAAGAAATTCCAGAACCACAAACTGCTACTGAAAGTTTGGTAGAACCAGAGGTTCAAGAAGAACAGAACATTCCCGCACCCCTCCGCAGGAGTAGTAGGCCGTCTCGTCCGCCTGAGAGATACTACGGTTTTCTCATTGACGGGGATAGAGAGGATTGCATCATAGATGATGATGAACCTACTGACTTCCAGCAGGCCATCCAGAGCGGCGACTCGGTACGATGGCTAGATGCAATGCGGACCGAAATGGAGTCCATGTACACCAACAAAGTATGGACTTTGGACTTTGCTCCAAATGGGGTAAAACCCATAGGATGCAAATGGATCTTCAAGAAAAAGATTGGTGTAGATGGACAGGTGGAAACCTATAAGGCTAGACTTGTTGCAAAGGGTTTTCGTCAAAGACCTGGTTTGGACTATGACGAAACTTTTTCTCCAGTGGCTATGCTCAAATCCATTCGGGTCCTTCTTGCTATTGCTGCCTTCCATGATTATGAAATCTGGCAGATGGACGTAAAGACGGCTTTTCTGAATGGAAATTTAGAAGAGAGTGTCTATATGGATCAGCCAGAGGGTTTCAATCAGAGTGGGAGCAGCGGGAAAGTATGCAAGCTGCTTAAGTCCATTTATGGACTAAAGCAGGCATCGCGGAGTTGGAACATCTGTTTTGATGAGACAGTCAAAGAATATGACTTTATCAAAAATCCAGATGAACCGTGCATATATAGTAAAGTTGTGGCCAGAAGTGTCGTATTCCTCGTCTTGTACGTGGATGACATTCTATTGATAGGAAATGACATTCCTATGCTACAATCTGTCAAAGGATTCTTGTCACACAGGTTCTCCATGAAAGACCTGGGTGATGCCTCTTACATTCTGGGGATCCGGATCTATCGTGATAGATCCAAGAGGATGTTGGGACTTTCGCAGTCCAGGTATATCGACACTATACTGAAAAGATTCAGTATGGAAGATTCTAAGCGCGGTAATCTACCGGCTTGTCACGGAATCACCCTCTCCAAAGAGATGTCTCCCAAGACTGATTTGGAAAGGGAACGCATGTCTATTATACCCTACGCTTCTGCGGTAGGCTCTATAATGTATGCGATGTTGTGTACCAGACCAGATGTAGCTTACGCACTGAGCGTGGTAAGCCGGTATCAGTCAGACCCAGGGGAGAAACACTGGATAGCAGTAAAGAACATTCTCAAGTACCTGAGAAGGACTAAGGAGATGTTCTTGGTTTACGGCGGAAAAGACCTCAGGTTGGAGGCCTTTGCTGATTCCGGCTTCCAGAGTGATAAGGACGATTCCAAGTCCATGTCGGGTTATGTCTTTACCCTCAATGGAGGGGCGGTGTGCTGGAAGAGCTCCAAGCAGGACACCGTTGCTGACTCGACGATGGAAGCGGAGTATATAGCTGCTTGCGATGCCGCAAAAGAAGCAGTCTGGATGAAGAAGTTCCTAACAGAACTACAGGTGGTTCCTACCATAGTTGATCCAATACCTCTGTATTGCGACAACAACGGAGATATAGCTTTAGCGAAGGAACCAAGGTCCCATCAGAAGTCCAGACACATCTTGAGGCGGTATCACCTGATCAGGGAGATCATTGATCGTCAGGAGATCGAGGTTCGGAGAGTTGCTTCAGAAGAGAACATTGCTGATCCATTCACGAAGGCCCTTCGTCAGATTCAGTTCGAGAGGCTACTCGAGATCATTGGTCTGCGATATGCCAGTACATGGCCCTAGTGCAAGTGGGAGATTGTTAGTGTTTATGCCCTAGAAGGCCATTACTGTATCATACTAGCTTGTATATTACTTAATGGAAGCTTGGGATATTCACATGTATATAACAGTCTTGCTAAACATGGTAGTATGCTACTTGGTTTTTCTATCTTAATATGTGAGTATACGTATTGATAGAGCTCTTAGGATCTTGCTTGTCTACCAGCGTTGTGATGGCAGTCACACTAGTGGGGGCTGGGTAGTCTACAAGCACATCCTTATTCAGGTCCCTGGTCGTTGGATTATCGAGACAGAGCATCGATACTCCGGAGTAGACTAGTGTGTACGCTTCTCATCCCAGTTGGGGAGATGGTCTGTCCCACAGCCATCAGTACGTCGTACTGGAGATAGTATACAGGTGCTCGTTAGGTTACGGGTACACCGGACAGGACTCACAGGGAACTGTTGGTTGGTTTGATACCAGTCGTCAGTGAACAGTTCCCAGGTGACATGAGTACAGCGTAGTCCGCAGACTTGACACTGCTACTTCGCCTCGAGTGTGTCCCACTGTTCTTAGATTGCTACCCTACCACGGCTCAAAGGAGTCGTGCAAACAGGTGGCAGTTGGGTGCAGTCCCGAGCACTTGGAGGCAGTGGCGGTTAGACAGGATTCGTCCCTCCCGGTATTGGGAGTAGATATCGTGCTGTGTCAGAGAGCCATTACGCAAAGTCCCTGGCCAGGGCAAGCGAGATTTGCTGGTAGGTTCCAGTAGTTTCTCAGGGTGTAATGGGCTTCACTCCGACACGACTTATACCGCTATTAGGGGACTGACGCTTGCCGCCCCCCTAGGCCCGATATGCGATAGTCATGGACGAACGGACCGGACTGTATGGAGATTGTCACATCAGACTCAGTAGGAGTTCGGATGGGTTTACTCATCGGCCTTCTTATCGACAACTACCTGGGGACCGTTACGTACAGCTAGTGCCGCTTGCGGTCTGTGGTTAAACCCACTGCCAGCGTAGTAGTCGAGTCTCTAGAGTCCCACATAGAGAGTTTCCTACTCCAGGCGAAACGATATAGAGGTTGCATGGTTTTGCGACAAAGGGTTCGGACGCATACGTGCGTTTACGCACGTACGACTTTCGGACAGATTTTACCAGTCGGCTTTGGTTTAAGCCAGTTACTGGTATCCGGTTATTGGATTTTTACAGTCTAAAGTTTTTCCGTATTTTTACGGATCGGAGGGGCGTTCTCGTAATTACTCGAGAAGCTTCTAGAAGATGTGACTAAGGAGGTTTGTTTTGGAAAGAGAGTGAGTCATAGTGGTGATTCATTCACTTCATTAATGCACATTTATTGCTTAATGACTCATGTTAATGAATCATCACAAGATATTTTGTGAAGCATGCTTATTAATTTCCTTTATTGATTATTTGAAAATAAGAATGCTTCATAATATTATGATACACTCTCTCTCTTCTCTCATTATCATATCACACATTCTCTCTCCTCAAGCTCTCATCTTCTAACCCTAATCCTTAATCCTCATGTGTTGAGATCAAAGGATTAGTTAGACTAAACAATCCATAACCTTCACTCTATATCATTCTCTCATCTTTGATTAGCAATCAAAGTTGATTAGTTACCTCAAGTTAGAGGTTTAGCTTGGAGTTTCGCTCTCGGGTGGATCGTCTACTACCTAGAGAAGGCCGAGGAGAACAAAGGAGGACGTAAAGAAGAAGGACCGGTTTCATTAGGTATAATCCCTAATCACTTGTGAGATGAAACTTTAGAATACGGTTATTTAGAGTTTAGCTTCGATTCAAGCGGTTAGTCGATGTTCGTTGTTTAAACTTGATAGTTTTTGTAAATTCCGCCTCCCCATAATTACTGGGGTGTACTACATCGACTTACATGTAGTTGATTGAACGGATCCTCCTTGTCGTCTCCTCTTTGCCATAGATGGATCCACCCGAGGGTCTCGAAATTGAGCTCCAATCTCAACCTAGAGATGACTAAGGTGTTTGGTTTGCTAAACCTAATACCTTAGATTGAGTAGAGAAGAGTGATGGTGGTTTTGTCTCAAAGGTTCATAATTTCCAACTCATGGAACACTTGAACTTTGAGAGAGGAAGAGGAAGAGGAAGAGCTTTCTTTTTAGGAGAGAGAAAGAGAATGATAGAATGAGCTCTCATAATCCAACCCCTTCTCACAAAAGTGAGAATAATGATAATAATAATAATAATTAAGTATATGGTGATGGTTAGTTTCAATGACCATTATCATTTCATGCTATTATTGCATTTTGCAAACAACAAGCAAGCAAAAGTCATACCCATGAAATGATAGCCATGAAATAATGATGGTCAACAGGTCCAAAAAGGTCAACCGGTCAACAAAGTCAACCAGTCAACAAAATTAAAACTTTCAACTCAACCATAGCATAATAATACTTAATTAATATTATTAATCATATATCATATTCTCATTGGGGTTTAAAAAAAGGTCAACGGTCAACAAGTCAACCAAAGCCAAATGGTCAACAACCCTAATGAGAATCCTCTGCCTCTGTCAACTGTGCATACACACCCGCATTCGTGCTCCAAGGAATACGAATATACTGAGACAAAACCAATCCCAAAACAATTACTAGGATCTGGCTTAAACCAAAGCCCGCTAGTAACTACTGTCCGGACACCAAACGTGCACAAGTGCTCGGATGTGAACGAACCCCGTCGCAAAACCATGCAACCTCTACTCTGTTTTGCCCAAAGGCGAGTAACCCTCTGTGTGGGACTTTAAAGGCTCGACACTACGCTGGCAGTGGGTTTAACCACAGGCCGCAAGCGATACTAGCTGTACGTAACGGTCCCCAGGTAGATGCCGATAAGAAGACTGATGAGGTAAACCCATCGAACTCCTACTGAGCCTGAATGTGACAATCTCCGTACAGTCCGGTCTGTTCGTCTGAGAATATCGCATGGCAGGCCTAGGGGGCGGTAAACGTCAGTCCCATAATAGCGGTACAAGTCGTGTCGGAGTGTAGCCCAGAACACCCTGAGATAACACTGGAAACCTACCAGTACCGGGAGAGACGTATCCAGTCTAACCGTTACTGCCTCCAAGTGCTTCGGGACTGCACCCAACTACTACCTGTTTGCACGACTCAGTAGAGCCGTGGTAGGGTAGTAATCTAAGAACAGTGGGAACACACTCGAGGCGAAGTGACAGTGTCAAGTCAGCGGACTAAGCTGTACTCATGTCACCTGAGAACTGTTAACTGACGATAGGTATAATACCAACCAACAATTCCCGACGAGTCCTGTCCAGTGTACTCGTAACCTAACGATCACCTGCATACTATCTCCAGTACGACGTACTGATGGCTGTGGGACAGACCATCTCCCCTGCTGGGAAGAGAAGTGTATGCACTAGTCTACTCTGGAGTATCGATGCCCTGTCTCGATAATCCTACGACTAGGGACCAAAATAAGGATGTGCTTATAGACTACCCAGCCCCCACTAGTGTGATCGCCATCACAACGCCGGTAGTCAAGCAAAAATCCTAAGGGCTCTACCAATATGTTTTTAGCGATATGTTAAAAGAAACATATACACATATTAAGATTGAAACAAACCAAGTAGCATACTACTAAATCGAGCAAGATTGTCGTAAAACCATATATATATATCCCAAGCCTCCAAAATGTATTATACAAATTAGTACTATACAATAATGGCCTCTATGGCATACATATCTAACACATCATTATCGGTTTATGGTTTTTGCTGCCACGATTACATGGGCAGAGAGAGTTGCAGCTAGAGTTGCGGTCAGCACGAGCTCGTCTTGGACGAAGACTAACCAGGATGTATTCCGGTGACACACGATTGCATAGATTTGTCATTTTATTGTGTTTTTCACGCCATGAGCTTTAATGGATTTCTTTTACAAAGATTTCTCGAACGTACAGACCAGCACCAGAGGATTGAGCCACTGCTAGAGGCCAGCCAGAATGTGATGACCGTCAATGCAGCGTTATTCTTGATGATTGAGGCACTGCTTAGCGTGCGGACGAATGAGCCAGTTGCTGCTGCGAATGACAAGATATCGCCTCAGATGTTTGAAGCTATTACAGCACGAGTTTATACTTAGAGATATGATAGAAGATCGCTAATCACCAAGGATGAATGACTATGACATGTGGTTCGTTTGCACACCCCGATGCGAGGTCATCAGATTGATTGATTCTAGCTAGAGAAGACTTCACGCAGGTACGTTGGGAGTCGAAAGAAAACGATCGAATTTCAAAAACCCATATTTCCAAGTTTAAAGTATTCGAAAAAACATGCAAGTTATTCTGTGGACCCTCTAGAAGAATGAAACCCTAACTTGATATAATGACCATGATAACGCTTTGAAACCATAGGGTTTGCAGTAGTTCCGCGGTGCCATTAATGAGTCTTGGGTTTGCCCTTCTACGGTTGGTCCATAGGTACTGTGGCATATACTGGAATACTATTAAACTGTACTCAAGATGTTGAGCTCTTGGGGGATTACGGAACTTTGATTAATCGATCGAAAGGTTCGACGTCGTTTGGAGATATATATATACGGGGGAAGTCTGGTGGATGGCGTATAGCAACCCCGCAGTTCGTAGTGTAGTTTACAAATACGTTATATATGATTATAAATATGTGTATTGTGATACGTGGATGATTATCAAGATATGTTTTAGGTGTTCATGGGTTAGTTTTAGTGTAATTAGAAGTAACTTAGTTTAGCTTCTTAGTCGCGAACCTTAGAGTAAAGATTACACCCACACGCACGCACACACACTTACATTGTTTTACTTGTGGGTATATGGGGATACACACACACACACACACATAGGTATGTGAATATGCATATATATGTATATGTATACATATACTTAGATATGAGGATAGTATATGATATTTGGAGATGAGTCGATGAGATTGGGCGTGATGACATGAGATCGGTGATGTGATTTGGTTCGTATTATGAGATACGGCATGATGTTCTAGCGGGTCCTTAGGCATGGTGTTTTCATACACACGCATATATTATACGTAGATGGTATCAGTTTGTACTAGACTTTAGATCAGTACCCCAGTTCATGATATGATAATAAGGATACCAGATAAATGATGAGATAAATGTGATATTCGACCCGTACCCAGATTGGGATGCCGTACAATGGATTACCGTACGAGCTATATATTGATGATAGATCCGCACTCTTGACTCGAGGATGTCATATTATATATTGTATCGTATGAGATACTATTGAGGCGGGATCACCGACTATTATATTGATATATATCGACTCAGATTTAGGTGGTTTCCTTACCCTTTCAACTAGTCTGTTAGTTTAGTCCTGTAGTTACTTAGTAGATGTTAGATGGAGCATGAGTCATACTTATTTCCAAAACTAACGAATCGTGAGTATTTTAAAGACAGGCTACGGGATACTATGGATATTTCAAAGGATGTACCTTTTCATAAAAACACCGTAGCCCTATTTTCTAAACACCACGATTCGTGCGATTTCAGATATCCAAAAACTGTATGACTCGTATATAGGAATGTATATTTCATTATTGCTGCATTTACTATTCATTTACATTTATTCTGTGGTTCGCATTGCATTGCATGCCTATATATATTTTCATGAGTAATGATGAACCCTGTTGTTAGGACACCTACACTATTACCGATGATGCGTATGTTCCACGTACACTTGCTTGCCGGCTCACACTCATCTTGATCGGTAATTGCTATGTCACGTACACATTAGAGAATATTATTTCATTGACATAGCTGGCTAGCTGATTGTTCCTTTATGTTATTTCTTTCATGTGCTAGAGGACTGCCGATTTCTATTAGAACTAATGCCGCCAACTCGACGTCGTCGTAACCAAGCCTAACCAAACCGTCATGGTCACTGGTACTTTGACTTTAGATATTGCAGTCTTTATTTAGATACCCATGCATTTTATATTCATTTGTCATGCAATATTATGGGCCAGTCCGGATTGCCGGAGCCCAGTATTCACTGTTATTTACACTTGAGATTGTTATTTCGGATTTTCATGAGATTTCTGGATTTGGAGAAACCGCAAGGATTTATAAAACGTATTATCATTTTTAAAGATACAAAAGTAAGATTTTCTCTTGATATGATTTGAGATATGTCAACCTTGAGTTTTCTCGGCTCTTGAACGATATCATACACCCGAATCGAAGAGGAGGAGGAACCGTCTGTGGGTGCATGGTGGACCCGGTGCGGTACCCCAGGACGAGAAGGTCGCAGATGATGGCGTTGAGCCTGAGACAAGGGAGCACTACTGACCGGTGATTTTATTGTGACGCGTCGGATATCCGGAGGATACCGACGTGGTCTTTTATTTGAGGATTTTGGCCAGTCCCGATAGCCGGAGCGCTAGATGTTGATATTTGATGATACTGGCCAGTCCGGATAGCCGAAGCCTGAGATATTGAGATTTGATGATACAGGCCAGTCCGGATTGCCGGAGTCTGAGATATTGAGATATTGGGACTTATGTTTTGTGTCGATGCTTGACACTGATTCTATGTTGATTTCATTGATGATACCTCGATTTATATATACAGAAATCTCACTAAATTAAGAAAACAGTTTTCTCATTCATGATGTATTCTGTTTTCATTATATTGCAATCATGCCTCATATTTATGATATGTTGCTACCTGAGGCACTGACACGAGCACTTGGTATTACACTTATGTATAGATGTTTACCCTTGCAACCTTATCATGCTTCAGGCTTTATCATATTGAGGATATGTATTTTATGATCGTATTGACCTAGGATTGAGTCATACATACGATTTCTGCTCTGTGATGTTTTCTACTCACGAGTTGGCAACTCACCCCCATTGTGCCACAGTTTCTTGCAGGTTTTTCCGTACAGGTTTTGCTGCGGCTTTGCTGGCACACTACTCCTTTTCGGGTTATTGCTTTGGTAGGTGGGTTCACTTGCATCGTGACCACCATTGTATTTTATTTATATTCATTTGTATTTAGAAACTTCATCAACCAGACTTGTATATTTTTTAGACCTAGAAGACCGGTTGTATATTCTTTCGACCTTAGAGTCGCACGTTGTATTATTATGGTTTTCTTGATGTTATTGAGTTTCCTTTTGAGTTTTGATTCTCACCCTTCAGTGTTGTATATTATATTGCTTGCGTGGTTGTGACCGCCAATTGGCGAAGAGCTAGCTCCCGCTTGGGGATGCCTTTATACATATTATGCATGTTGTACCCGTTTGGGGCCAGTATTTACAAAGGAAACTCTGCCGAAATTTTGAGAAATGACTTGAGGTTTTAAAAATGCATACTTCGGCTTAGTTTGTTAAACCACTTCCTTTAAAACTAAACTTTTCCTTTTTTCTTCTTTTAAATGGTATAGATTCTAGGATTTTTGGCTTACTTGAATTAGATGGGGTCCTATAGACTTCATATGATTTAAGTGTCAGTCACGTGCCATATTGGGTCGTGACAGGTAACCTAGACAATGTTTAACTGTTCGAACGAACTTCAAACCCCACCTCAAGACCCCTCTCTGAAATTTTCCAAGTGTTAGAATTTCCCAAGTTGAACATATTTGGAAGATCGTGCAAGTATCCCTATGGACCTTCTAGAAGAACGTAACCCTATCTCGATCCAATGACCATGGAACCGCGACTAAACCTTAGGGCTTGCCGTAGTCCTATGGTACCATAGGTGAGGCAAGGGTTGACCCTTCTACGGCTGGTCCATAGACATCGTGACACTTTTTTTTGGGTATTTTAACTTTGCTCAAGTGTTGAGCTTTCGGGGTAATTTGTGGGTGTTTGTTGATTCGATCGAAACGTTTAACATCATCTGAATATATGTGAAAGCGATGATAGCAAGTGTTGTTGTTTTTCACTTTATTTTCTGTGATCGTAAGTGTAGTATATGATGTATTGCCGGTTTCGTTGCTATACATCAACGACAATTGGGGTACGCATACTTACTTACGTTGATGACATGTGATATTATGTGTTGCTGAGATATGATGTGCAGGATCGTCATGATTAAATAGCCGGGGATTTTATGTGAGATGAGAGTTTTTATTTTCATTCATGTAAAATTAATTGTATGTAATATTCTTTTATTTGAGGCACTTCCGGGTTGAGGATGATGTCACCATTGTTGTATATTATTTACTTTTCCGCATTAGGATAGACCCAAGGAGGGGAGCACAAGTGACCGGGTTCCAGGGTTCAGTGGGAGACCATCTCGAGGAGTCAAGACTGGGTCTCCTAAACTCTAGAAATGGTAGGGTCACTTGCCACTCTCGTAGGGTTCCAGGGGTATGGGCTTGGCTATTCATAGCGACCGTGGAATCCATATTTTCTATTGATGGCTAAATACAAAATACGGACCTGCTAGAATATCCTATATTTTCATATGTGCTTCTGCTGCTGATATTCTGTAATGTGATCACTTTATATGATTATATATATGATATATAATAAATATTGCTTATGTTTTACATCCACGCTAGTCCCATCCCGCTATGCCGTTAGTTAAGTAACCTAACGGTACATAACGGGACATTGTGGCGAATGCGAATGGCATAAGCGTACGTTCTATTTTCGTTTCTTTTCTGTGATGGCTTAAGGACTTAAATGATGGGACTACATTAATGAGATTAATGCAAAGAAAAATGAACCTAAAAGATGTTGTAGAATTAGATTTGAAACCCACTGGGCTTTTTATGAAAAAGCAAGTTTTCAAAAATGCGGAGCTTAAGCCAATCCTTTTAAAACCATTAGATTCTACAACGATATCAAGTTTAAAGCGTTAAAAGTTTTCTTAAAAACTATTCGCAATCCTCCGTCATTTTAGGAAGTAGAGTACTTAGTATTCGTGCTACGTATGTTGACTTTAGCCAAGGCATAGTGTACGGTAGCTAAGTGATGTCTTCTTACACAGCATATGATGCTATTAATTAGGACAGTTACATGATTATGTTGACTATAGCCAAGGGTCATGTGGATGGGTCTAATTAATCATGAAATGACGGGTAGAACTTTACTAGTACTTATGGTATGTTGACCATAGCCAAGGTCATAAGTGCTAGGGGTAAAATCCATATCGGGAGTTTCAAGAGTTGAAATTTGCAATGAGATTGCATACCTTCTATGTGATAGTAGGATCCCGATCCCACTGTGCGCAAAAGTTGCTCCCGGGAGATTTTTGCACTTTACAATTAGCTAACACATTAGGTGTCTAGAAAGGTGTGAACGGGGCTACGCCTCTTGGAAAACGAGGTTTATTCTAATTAGGTCCGTGCGACAGCACGGGGAATCTCTCTCAAAGTACCGGCACTGGCCTGGCTGAACGGTTATCGAAGTTGTAAAATGTAATTAATCCCGGCTAATTTTCTTTTTAAAGGTTTTAAGGAAAATTTGATAAAAGCAGCAGAAGTCATCGATTAGAGAAGATAAAACCAATCTGATCTTTGCAAGAGCTTTCGCTGAGTGTATTCTTTTCTTTCTCTTAATGGCAGATACATATGATAGGCCTTAAGCTTCTACTAGATTAAAACTAGCTGATCGGACCCAACTATAAAGACTGGCTGTGGAACATTAACATTGCTCTCACATATGATAAAGTATTATATGTCCTCACTGCCTCAGCCCCACCTACCCCAGACCCTGAATATTCTGTTGCGGATAGGGAGATCCGCAAAATGTGCGATATTGACTGTGCCACTGCCAAATGCCTCGCGCTTGCATCGATGGACAATACACATCAAAAGCAGCACGAGCAGATGGATGTTCCATCCATCTTTCTCCATACAAAAGTGTTGTATGGGGAGCCATCTCGGACCCTGAGATACAAAGCATCTCGAAAGTTATTTCAGATGCGGATGGCTCCTGGCACACCAGTAGGCGATCACGTTTTGAAGATGATTGCTCTTATTGAAGAGCTTGAGGACCTCGGATGGACAATGGATAATAAACAATATACTGATATTGTTCTTCAGTCCCTTCCCCCTGCCTTTGCTCAATTCATAGTCAACTTCAACATGCACAACATGGAGAAGTCATTACCCGAACTTCTCAATATGTTGAGAAGTGCGGAGAGAACGCTTAAAGCGAAGTCCCCCACTCTGATTGTTGGACAATCTTCTTCTTCCGTCCCAAAAGCCAATGCCAAGGGAAAGAATAAGAAGAAATCCACCAAACCGAGAGGTGGAATCCAGAAGGCAAAGGGAAAGGACAAATCCAAAAATGCGGAGTCAGGGAAAGGAGAATGTTTCTACTGCAAGAAAACGGGGCACTTGAAGCGGAACTGTACTGAGTACCTTGATCTCAAGAAAAAGAAGCATGGTGATGCTTCAGCTACAGCTGTGTTTGTAACCGAAAACTGTTTTTCTATAAACTCTGCTTCCTTGGTATTGGATACCGGTTCAGGTTCTCATATCTGCAATTCAGTGCAGGCATTGAGAAATAGAAGAGTTTTGAAGACTGGTGATTGTAGGGTGTTTTTCGTCACCCCATTGAGATGGGAATACGCGCGCGCTTGTCAGGCATACTACAGATTTCCCCTGCCTAGGGTAGGCCGAGGTTTAATGATTGTGGGGATCCGAATCTCCGGCTGCCACGGACTAAGCTGCCGTTAATTAGCTCTCGCTTTTGGAGCGAGGGAACCTCCGATTGACGGGTTAAACCGGTCATACAAACTCAATGTGCAGTGTGCGTGTGTTGTGTTTTGAAAGGGGTTTTTGGATATATTGGGAGCCACGCAAACTTTTTACGGGGGTCCCGCTACCCGGATAGCGGGCTAGGGGTCAAAGGGGCTAGCAGACCCCTTGCGGGGTGCGGGGCAGCGCCCCGTTAGAAATTTTTTTCTAACAGGGACTGTGTCGTGGTGTATGTGTGTGTGCACAAATGTATGCATATGTATGTGTATATATGTATATATATATGAAAAAAAGAGGGGGGGGAAAGGCATCCAAAGGATGCGTGGGGACAGCGCCTTGGGCGCCGTGTGCCCAGGTGCTGTGCGCTCAGGCGCTAGCGTGTCACGTGTCAGCACGTGGGTGCTCTGCGCTTGACCGCAAGCGTGCCATGTGTCGGCACGTGGGCGCTTTGCGCTTGAGCGCAGGGCGCTGTTGTGCAAGCGTGCCACGTGTCGGCACGTGGGCGCTTTGCGCTTGAGCGTTGAGCGCTTGAGCGCAAGCGCGCCACGTGTCGGCACATGGGCGCTCTGCGCTTTAGTGCCGGTGAGGAAAAGAGGCTTTTAGCCTAAAAAGAATCTCGGAAGAGAAATCATAGTGGAGTTGGACTCCTAAGTGTGTTTTTGGGGTTAATGGAAGGGGTTCTTCTTCTTCCTCCTCTGTTAGCTGGATCTTGAAGATCAAGAGATATGAGTTCTCAAAATCTCTCCTTTTGGGGATCTAAAGACAGATCCAAGTTCCCCTTTGTGGGTTTGGTGGAGAAAAACTATTTTGTTTTAGAAAAGGAAGAGTAAAACTCTTGATTTAATTCAAAAGAAAGAAGAAGGTTTGAGACCTTCAGAAAAGGGAAAGAAATACAAACGCTAGGTTTTTGAGAGAATGAAAGTATCTATTTTTTTATTCATCATGTTGCCTTTTATAGGCTTACATATTTACATATAGCCCCTTGGGCTTTACAAAAATGACATTTTAGACATCTCATGGCTCATGTGCCATTTCATTTTTGCACAGAAGCCATGGGCTTACAAAATATTTCTTTATGCTCATTTTGTTTACATTCATGCATAAAAAATTACATAAAAATTATTTATTTAATGGTTTATATTTTGGCATGGAGGAGGCTGGCCGCGGGCTTGACTTGGGCATGGGCCCGCTTGACCTGGGCTTGGGCCGACCTAGCTTGGGGTTGACCCTGACTTTGACTCGGTCAACTTGGGTGTAAATTTTTACCCCAACAGTGATCATACTCTCCAAGTTGGAAAAGGTTCCAATATACATGCAGTTTCAGTGGGAGAGTATCACCTATGGTTGACGTCAGGTTGTAGATTGGTTTTGAACCCATGTTATTTTATAAAAAGCATGCTTTGTATTATTATATCTGTTTCCTTGTTATACAATGAAGGCTATCATTTTGTATTGCAGCATAATGTTATGAACATTAAACCGAATCAAGAGTTGATTGGTGTTGTACACTTAATAACGGGATATATATGCTTAATCAACACACAGTTTTCAACATACAACACACAAATAAAAGAAAATTTTCAGATATAAATGAAGATTTTCTTTGGCATTGTACACTCGGTCATATTAATGAAACTAGACTAAACAAGCTTCATAAAGATGGATATTTAAATCCTTTTGAGTATAAATCTTATGCTACTTATCAGTCTTGTATCAAAGGGAAAATGACCAAAACTCCATTTACTGGAAATGGAGAAAGAGCTACTGAGCTCTTGGGCCTCATACATAGGGATGCATGTGGACCAATTTCTACACATGCAAGAGGCGGTTTTTCTTACTTCATTACTTTTACTGATGATTTATCAAGATTCGGTCATGTGTTTTTATTAAAACATAAGTCTGAAGCTTTCGAGAAATTCAAGGAGTACAAAATTGAAGTAGAAAAACAAACAGGAATGAGCATCAAAATACTTCGATCAGATCGAGGTGGAGAGTATCTTAGTACAGAGTTTTTAAACTTCCTAAAAGAGAATATGATTCTCTCTCAGCTCTCTCCCCCTTACACACCACAGAAAAACGGTGTGTCAGAGCGGCGGAACCATACCCTATTAGATATGGTACAATCCATGATGAGTGATACTGAGTTACCTCTCTTTCTTTGGGGGCATGCATTGGAGTCTGCAGCCTTTCTGTTAAACAAATTTCCAACCAAGACCGTGTCTACCATTCCATATGAGACATGGTACGGGAACAGACCATCTCTTAAACGAGTTAAGATTTGGGGTTGTCCGGCTTTTGTCAAAAAGTAGAATCCAGACAAACTCGAGACACGATCGGTCAAATGTATATTTGTGGGATAACCAAAACATTCGTTTGGATATCTATTCTACCATAAGGAGGAACAAAAAGTGTTTGTTTCTCAACATGCCACATTTTTAGAAAATGAGATTTTTCCAAATGATACTGATAGCAATGTGGTAGATCTAGAAGAGGTTCTAGAGACACAAGTTGCAAATGACGCCTTGGTTGAACCTGATGTTGCAACAGAATCTTTTGAACCTCAGCCACTCCATAGATCTGGTAGGACTTCTCGCCTACCGAAGAAATACTACGGTTTTCTCATTGATGGTGATAGAGAAGATTGCGTCATGGATGATGATGACCCTACCAGTTTTCAGCAAGCTATCACGAGTAGTAACTCTATGAAGTGGCTGGATGCCATGAGATCTGATTGGTTTGATTTTTTTCGTATGCGCTTTTAAAAGATGAATCAAAGAATAATTTTACCGCAATCAAGAACGACGTCGCTTGGTAGCTAGCCGGTGAATATGGGTCGGTCCACAGGGATGTTGTGTATTTCCTAATTGTTCTAACGAGTTAATTCCAAATGGTATGAGATGTTTATCACAAAAAAAAACTAAGTTGATTTAGATTAGGATTTAGAATCTTTCTAGAGTTAGGTTTAGGTTAAGTTTGGAAAATTAAAGATTTCCCACCGCTTTCAATGCCCTAAATTAGATCTCTTTAGGTATTATGGTAATTATTAATAAAGGGGATTAGGACGATCGGGAAGAAACGTGTTTCTTCCTCTAGGTCCTTGTCCGTCCTTTCTTAATCCTTACCCTAACCTCCATGGAAAATAAGCACAACCGGTCTTTTATACTACGGTGTCACCGTTACCTCATGGGTAGGGTGCCGTAAGGAGCAGTGTTTGTATGTATGCATGGAGTCCTATTATTCAATATGTGATGGGCAAGAAAGGGGTGAGAGATTTCCATCACTCAAGCCTTTCCTATTCCTAACCCTAACAAGTGAGGAACTACTCACTCATTAGGGGATCGATAAAAAACATATTTTTATCTGAGTTTTTGATTTAAAAAGATGAACTATCTAACTACGGCAGATTAATAAAAGTTCTAATCTAATTTAAACTAGGACAAATAATAAATCTATCTAGGGCAGAAATAAAAACTAAGAACTAGGGCAAATAAAAAGAAGCTACTTACTTAATTGATGCTCTCAAAACATGATAGGAATTCTGAATTTTATTTCAATGAAAAGTGGCATAACCTAAAACAAGTTTTAGGGTGTCTATTTATAGAATATAGAAACCCTAGGGTTACAATCGAGTCATATCTGCAATTACAAGTATACCCCTAAGAAGACTAGTCAACGCGCGCCACACTGTCACAGAAGTTTCCACCGACCCTGGCTCAACACGGCCGCGGAACCGCGGCTAAGTGCCATGTTTGGCCGCGGATCGGCGGCTATAAAGTGAGCTTGTTGGTTCATTTTCTTAGGGATTTTGTTTGTTGTTGTTGTCTTCTTTTTTCTTCAGTTGGTTCTTCAGAATATCTTCTGGTTCTCTTCCGGATTTCCACAGTGAATAAATGTAGTGGACTTTACCGTTCGCTTCATGTTGAAGTATCGAACCTTGCGCTGCCTTTGTTCTTTGTGAACTTGTTCATTGATCTTCATTGTCCCTCAAAATGTAGGCATGATCAAGATTCCACCATTTATCGGTCGTAGTCTCACTTTTATATCATCTTTTCATCAATTTCACCGTTTTTGTTCCGAGAACCTGTAACCTGCAAATATGTAGAAGACATGGGTCAAAAGCACCTGTTTATTTGTAAAATGACTAAGAATGGGGAATATAATAATGAGAAATTATGATATGAACAGATACCCCTAAACATATCTTTTGCTCGTCCTCGGGCAAACCTAGTTTTATTCTCGAAAATGACCTAGCCTCACTTTCACAGGAAAACGCGATTGCACTGCGCTCGTGCAACAAGCCGTTAAACCTCTAGGTGTCCCTAATAGGAGAAGTGTTGTCTCTTGAGGGTTTTCAGCGGATACTACCCACAAAATTCTATCAATTCGGCCTATTAACTTTTATTCTTCAATTAGGTTTTCCAACAAGGAACTCTATTATCTTCGACTCATAAACTATCCACCCGTATTTTTCACGCTTCCTTATCATTTAAGTTAAGATTATATATATTCTTGTGAATTTACTTAGCTTTTGGCATCTTTTAAGTTTTTCTTCCAGAGTTCCATCTCAACTTAGGAATTTTTATCATCTCTATTAAAGATATAAGTCTTATCTTTCATTTTTATCTCTTATCTAATCGCCAATCATATACCCCTATATGTGTGTATGTGTCACCCCTACACTTAGAAATTCAATTATAGCTATCATACTCTTGTCCATCGTCCAAAATACTTTTAGTTGGTGAATTTTTAGATTAAATTGCTCACACATCCTTCATGCGGCCGTTAATACTTCTTGAGGTACTAAAGACCGATTACAAAATGTGTTCGCGCATTAAAGCGGAATTCCTAGTCTTGTAAT
The DNA here is from genome assembly GCA_030015575.1 of Agapanthus africanus. Taxonomy (NCBI): domain Eukaryota; kingdom Viridiplantae; phylum Streptophyta; class Magnoliopsida; order Asparagales; family Amaryllidaceae; genus Agapanthus; species Agapanthus africanus. The sequence continues at coordinate 46,940,704 of JASDDO010000016.1, forward strand.
CCCTAAGGCTTTTAGCAGTGACTCCCAAATCAGTTGGTCTAAGGCACTAGGTGATGAAGCACCCTTGCTAAATATTTTTTTTTCTATTAATGCAGTCTCAAGTAATTACAAAAACCAGTGTTCATTTTTTTTATCTCTTTATTCACACTTGTATTTTTATTTTATCGTACTAAGGACTTTAGACAAGAGCATTTCAAGGTCTTCTCTACTATTCCAAGTTTCAAGGTTCGTGTTTGTGCAATTTGTAGGGGAGATATTTTCAGAACTTAGACTTAAGCTTAGGAATTATTTTTCAAACTTATACTTTAATAAAGATATCAATACTTTTCCTTTGTTTTAACTTAGCCCAAGAAGTCAACTCGAAATTTGCCTATTTATAAATAAACTACAAGACATATACTTTCTACCGCTAAATTTTAAAAAAGGTTATTTTTAGGGTTTTTAATTTATTAAGTATAAGATCTAGTTGTTTCTAGTTAGTTAACCTATTTGGCAAACTCTAGTCAATTAAGGCCAAAATTGAATGTTTTTAATTTTTATAATTTTTCAGTTTTTATTTGATTTTTTCTTTTTCTATTTTTTTATTTTATTTTTCAATTTTTTTGATTTTTATATAAGTATGCAATGCAGAATTTAAATATGCAAAAAAGAAAAATATATACAAAAAATTAAAAATATGCAATGCAAAAGATAACTATATACAACCACCATCTCCCCCAAACTTAACAAAAGCAGTGCCCTCACGGCTCGGCCCCACGCCGCGCTCTCGAGCGTGAACGTGAACGCTCCTTCCTAGCCAACAGGGTTTGAATACCCCACTCAACCTCCGTCAATCGACGGTCGTGCTCCCTCGCTGTCGCCCTAAATTCCTCCTTCAACGCATCAATACCCCTAACTGCTCTCCTCATCAATTGTGCATGCTCTAGAGGGGTCATTTCGCCTTCGCTCGCGGTCGATCTAGAGCTAGGTGTGCGGGAAAATACATGCTCTGCCGGTTCGGTTCAAGAACACACATCTGTCAGTCGTGAGTAGGACGTAGATACGCCCTCAATAAGAGTTCTGACCGGAATGCCTCCATGCAAATAAAATTCTAACTCCTCCGTGGGGAGGAAATATCGACATAATTGTGTAACCAGCATGGGACAAGGGTAATTAGCGGCCCGTTTACACCGCACCTATAGAGTTGAGTAATACTGTGCACATATCAAAACAGTGGTTCTTTGTCATAATGGTGTGCACAATATGCAAGGAGGGTGTGAAAAATGTTGTATTATGGGAGCTACTGAAAATATTATTTTGTGCCCTTCGGCGCACAGTCAAAACATTCGCGGAAAGGGTTCTCGTTTGGATAACCTTACGCGGCTCCCTCGAGCAATCGTTGCCCATCAAGGGCATGTAATCCTCGAATTGCAGGGGTTGGTCATGTGCAGGTATGCGAGGGATGAGTGTGACCTCGTGTATAATATCCCTAGCAATGGTAATTTCACGATCACCCCATTGCAGTTTAATAAACCTAAATTTGTTGAGGAACCCCTCTTCCATACACTCGTAAAAACGAGTGACTAAATCCGGCAATGCATACGTATTGGGGTGATTATAAAATCAAAAAATCCCAACCCCTACACGCGATTTCGTTCGCGAAATAGCTACCATATACCTCATGTGAGAAAACTTGTTAAAAATCGCGTTCTAGCTGCATGCTATATGCTATGATGTGTTCTACAGATTTAAAAATGGAAAACAGAGAGGAGTTTTAACAGATCGTACCTCCTGTGAAGTTCTGCGGCGGAGACCAGAGATGGAGGCGGATCAGCGGTGGGAGCAGGCTTGGACGGCGGTTCCGCGGCGCTCTGGAGAGGAACTGCTGCAGAAAAACAGAGGCGGCTCTAGGGTTTCGAGAGGGTGAAAATCAGGGTTAGAGCAGAGATGGGGGCTCGGGTTCCATAAATAGGGAGAATTGATGGTCTTTTATAGATAAACCCCTTTAAAAAGAGGAATTTATTTGCAAATAAAAGTTTTATTTATTTCTGCAATTTTACAAAAAATGTCCAAAAGATTTTTTTTTTTTTCAAAATTTTTAATTTTTTTATGTTATTTTGTAGTTATATATTTACAAATGATAAACACCCCCAAACTTATTTGAAATAAAGTTTTGGCAAGAAGATCAAAAATTTGGGGGTCAAATGGAGGAAGATTAATCAGTGTAAACCGGCTCCTGCAAAAACAGGAGCTCCTCCGACGTGTCCACAGTGAGGAACGGTTTCAGTCAATGTCCGTTTACTTTAAATCAAGTACCGTACTCCGGATTTTCAAGATCTACCGTACCGTGCGGATATACGGTGCGTACTAAAAACGACCCTTTTCACCTAGATTTTAGCTTGCCGGGGTGAAAGTGTAACCGAGTGTCATAGAGTAAAACCTGTTGACCAGGTTTAAACGTTTTACGCATAAGGTGTTTGTCATGGAACACCTTAGTTCGGTTTTTAACAATGACAGCATTATCATAAGCTTCATCCCGCGGCTCATCTAGTTCATTGAGTTGCAGCTTTCTATTGCTGTCCGCATCTCCCATCGATAAATTCAACTCCTTGATCGCCCAAAATGCCTTGTGCTCAATCTCAACGGGGAGGTGGCAATCCTTCCCATAAACGAGCCGGTATGGATACATACCAAGATCGTTCTTGTATGTAGTATTTCCATAGTGCATCAAGCAGTTTGTGTGACCAATCTTTACGGTTTTTAGAAACCGTTTTCTCCAAGATTTGCTTAATTTGCCGATTAGAAACATCGGCTTGCCCACAGGTTTGGGGATGGTATGGTGTTGACAGTTTGTGAGTAATGGAATATTTGCGCAATAAGGACTCAAAAGTCCTATTGCAGAAGTGAGATCCATTATCTCTTATAATTGCTCGAGGGTGCCCAAACCGAGAAAAGATATGTTTTTTAAGAAATCGAACGACAACCTTGTTATCATTCGTTCGGCTAGGCACAGCCTCGACCCATTTTGACACATAGTCAACAGCCAAAAGAATATACACATTTCCAAAAGAATTAGGAAATGGTCCCATGAAGTCTATTCCCCAAACATAAAAAATATCCACAACCAAAATTGGTTGGAGCGGCATTCGTTTCTACGCGATATCCGGCCCAAGTGTTTTCACCGGGAGCATGTCTTGCAGTATTCATATGCATCCTTAAAGAGTCGTGTCCAGTAGAAGCCACACTGCAAGATTTTCTCGCTGTCTTCTTTGGGCCAAAGTGCCCGCCACACGCTTGATCGTGGCAAAAAGATAGCACACTCTTAAACTCATTTTCAGGTACACACCGACGAATGATTTGGTCGGAACAGTATTTAAAATGATACGGTTCATCCCAGTAAAAATGTTTAACTTGGGACAAGAATCGGAGTTTATCCTGTTTCGACCAATCTTTAGGTATCAAGCCGGTGGCCAAGTAGTTTACTATATCAGTGAACCATGGTTCACAAGACACGATTAATAGTTGCTCATCAGGAAAAACATCTTTAATTAGAATTTCAAGTATAGGCGAAGAAGGAAGTCGTGAAAGGTGATCGACCACTACATTTTCACATCCTCTTTTGTCCCTTATGACAAGGTCAAACTCTTGTAGCAAGAGAATCCAACGTATTAGCCTTGATTTAGAATCCTTCTTCACAAAAAGGTGGCGAAGAGCTGAATAGTCTGTATACACAATCACTGGAGAGCCGATTAAATAAGGCCGGAATTTTTCAAGTGCAAACACAACTGCTAAAAATTCCTTTTCTGTTGTTGTGTAGTTCAGTTGGGCCTCATTTAATGTTCGGCTAGCGTAATAAATCACGTGCGGCATCTTATTAATGTGATGTCCAAGAACAGCACCAATGGCGAAATCTGATGCATCGCACATAATTTCAAAGGGATGCGTCCAGTCTGGAGATGAAAGAATGGGCGCAGAAATGAGTGAGTGTTTCAATGACTCGAATGCTTCCATGCAAGTTGAGTAAAAATCAAATGTTTTGTCCTTAGCTAATAAGAGAGTCAAGGGTCTAGCAATCTTGCTAAAATCCTTGATGAACCGTCTATAAAAACCGGCATGGCCAAGAAGGGCTCAGATGTCTTTGACGCATTTAGGAGGAGGAAGATTAGAAATGACTTCAATCTTGGCTTTATCAACCTCTATGACATTTTGCGAGATGGCATGTCCTAAGACAATACCCTCTCGTACCATAAAGTGATACTTCTCTCAATTTAAAGTGAGGTTCTTATCCCTACAACGGGTAAGAACTGCGTCAAGGTGTAGCAAACACTCGTCGAAGGAGTCACCAAATATGGAGAAATCATCCATAAAAATCTCCAAAAAATTTTCAATCATGTCTGAAAAGATCCCATCATACACCGCTGAAATGTAGCGGGTGCATTGCATAACCCAAAGGGCATGCGACGGTAAGCGAAAGTACCGAAAGGACAAGTAAATGTGGTCTTGTCTTGATCCTTTTCGGCGATGGGGACTTAGTTATAGCCGGAATAGCCATCCAAAAAGCAGTAAAACTCGTGCCCAGCCAATCGTTCTAGCATTTAGTCAATGAAAGGTAAAGGAAAGTGGTCTTTCCTTTTCGCGGCATTGAGTTTTCTATAGTCGATGCAAACTCGCCACCCAGTTTGGGTGCGAGTAGGTATTAACTCATTTGCCTCATTGGTTATGACCGTAATGCCCGATTTCTTTGGAACAACATGAATGGGGCTAACCTACTGGCTATCCGAGATAGGGTAAATGATACCACTATCAAGATATTTAATAATCTCCTTCTTAACAGCCTCTTTCGTTATGGGGTTGAGGCGTCTTTGTGGATCCCTCACTGGCTTGGCATCAACCATCATGTGTATATGATGTTCAACTATGAGGGGACTAATCCCCTTGATGTCCGCTATAGACCAGCCAAAAGCTTGTCGATTATTTTGTAAGACCATTAAAAGGGCCTTCTCTTGCTCGAGAGCTAGAGAGGCCGATATGGTAACAAGAAGGGTCTCATTCTCACCTAGGTAAGCATATTTAAGGTGAGATGCCAAAAGCTTTAATTCGAGTTTAGGAGGTGAAACAATTGAAGGTAACATTGGTGAAACTGTTTCAAACTTGAAGGATTCCATCAACGGTTCAAATCGAGTGTACGCAACCGAGTCGGATGGTTCAACTAACTCATCCAAAAAATCAAAAGACTCAAACTCGGGTGGTGAGACTTCAAAATCGTCCAAAAAGGTGAAACACTCATATTCGTTTTCCGGCGTGAAAGCCGTGTCGGGTTCTAGGAGGAACGCACTAGAGGCGTCAACACTGCTGTGATCTAACAGAAATTTTTTGAGCTCACAGTCCTCCTGTATGATCTCATGGATCGAGCAAACATCAAGTATACTAGCATTAGGCTCGGAAGGCTGATTCCCCAACTTAAAAATGTTGAGTTCAATTGTCATATTTCCAAAAGATAGGTTCATTGAACCATTACGACAATTGATCACCGCATTGGAGGTCGCAAGGAATGGTCGACCAAGTATCACCGGAATTTGACTCCGGGGGTTAGCTACAGATTGTGTATCCATAACAATAAAGTCAACGGGAAAAATGAAATCCCCTACTTTAATTAACACATCCTCCAACTCACCCCTAGGATGGGTGATGGATCGGTCGGCCATTTGGAGAGTACAATGAGTGGGTTTAAGCTCTCCAATGCCTAATTGCTCGTACACTGAATAGGGTAGCAAATTGACGCTAGCACCAAGATCTAATAGTGCTCTATTGATGTTCTTGTCCCTAATTATTATCGAAATAGTAGGACAGCCGGGGTCCTTATGTTTTTAGGGTAAAGATTGGACAAGAGCATCACTAACAGAACTAGCCACGAAAACTTTCTTTGGTACTTGTGACTTCCTCTTCTTGGTGCATAAGTCCTTTAAGATTTTCGCGTAAGAAGGAACTTGTTGGATTGCATCCAAGAGAGGTATATTTATGCTAACCTGTTTGAACAACTCTACAATCTTCTCCATTTGTGGAGTTAGTTTATTGGGTCTCAACCTATTTGGAAAAGGAACATTTTGAAGATTTGTTGAGTCCAATTTTTGTGGATCAGATTGTTGAGTTGGAACAGATCCCCGTGTAGATGTGTTCGTGATGTGAGAAATGGGTCCGTTCGAAGTAGAAGAAGTAGAGCCTTATGAAGAATGAAGAATAAGCTCTAACGACGAAGATGAAGATGAAGAGGAATAAGAGGAAGAAGAACCACCGGCAGGGGTGACATTATTAATACCCACGTTATTGTGCAACACTTTTCCGGATCTCAACGTGGTCACAGTATTTACGTTATGATTTTTCTGTTCATAGGCAACATGCGCATGACCGGGATTTGGTAATGGTTGAGATGGAAGCTTTCCTTTTTCTCGCTCGCTCAACGCAGTATTGAGTTGTGTAATCTGTGCTTCAATAGATTTGATGCTTTGATCATGTGAAGCATTGTTATGCACTAAAGATTGAATGGAAGTCTCCAAGCTTGCTGCGGATTGTGTAGGTTGCTTTAGAAAAGCATATATACTTCTTTCTAGTGAGGTAACCTTATCATTATTATGTTGAACAAAATTGTTTTGAGGATAAGAGTTATTGGGCACAAAATTATTCATTTGGTTTGGGTAAGGTTGTGGTTGGAAAGGTTGCTGGTATTGAGTTTGTGGAGGTGCTTGTTGTTGTGGAGGAGGAGGCCTTTGAAAGTTGTTGTTTCCTTGGAATTGCTGATTTTGATTCCAAGCAAAATTTGGGTGACTCCTCCAACCATGATTATAAGTCGAAGAGAATGGATCATTTCTTTGTCATTGTTGAAAGACAACATTGACTTGATCTTGTCCTTGAAAAGGTGGATTGTAAGGACACTCTTCGGTAAGATGTGATGGATCCGAACAACAAGCACAAACAGTTCGTGGGGGTAAAGCAGGGGCAGGAGAAGGCGATGAGATTTTGGTCTCAATTGCTTCTATCTTTTTCGTAAGTGCGGCCATCTCGGCCTTCATTGATATCGACATATCTAATTGATGTATGCCTGCCCTAGACTGACCAACAGAAGATGAAGTGGTCTTGGTGCTTTCCCACTGAAGTGTTTGTTCAGCAAGATCGTCGAGAAACTGTCACGCTTCCTTACTAGATTTGGTTAGAAAGTGACCTTGACAAATGGTTTCTAACAACTGCTTCGTTGCTAGGTTCAATCCCTCGTATAAAGTTTGGCAAAGTTGCCAATTCTCAATATCGTGGTGAGGGCATTGAACAAGTAGGTCTTTGAATCTTTCAAAACACTTCCAAAAGGGTTCGAAAGGAAGTTGGGAAAATTGAATAATCTCATTGCGAACTCTCGCGGTCTTGTGATGTGGATAAAACTTTTTAAGAAAAGCTTTAACAAACTCTTCCCAATTTTTAATTGAATGTGATGCTGTGCTGTATAACCACTTCTCGGTTAAGTCACATATGGTGAAAGGAATGACCCTTAGCCTTATAGCATCATCTGAAAGTTGGGTTGTTTTCATCCTTGCGCAAATGTTTTGGAATTTGTTTATGAAGATATAGGCATCTTCGGATTCCATTCCGTGGAATTTTGGCAACATGTTGATGAAGTGGGGTTTGATCTTAAAATTGTCCCCATTTGCTGGTGGGAGTGAAATACAAGTAGGTAAGGTGGTGCGGATCGGGTAGAAAAGATTCTGGAGCGCGATTCGTTGGGGTGCTTCAACAGGCAGGTGTTGTGGGTTATTCGCACCTAACGGAGGTGGAATCAGTCCCGTGGGTAAGGTGTTGTTAGGATTATATCCCGACATCTCCTTAGAAAACGAAGAATGTGAAGGTGAAGGTAAGAAAGTGGAAGGAATTTCGACTTCGGGGTCGAAAGCGTCGTCGGTCGGTACCAACGAGACACGGACTAATCGGGCACTAGTGTCCCTAGTCCAACCGGACATACACTAAAGACGTAGTGTAGTCAAAAAGTGAAAAACAGAATGTGGGGGGTAAGAAAACGTCAATGAGAAGAAAGTGGGTGTAAATAGGGTGCATGGATTTCTTAGCGACAAGTTGCAAGTTTTTGTAAAGATCTTTCCTTTTTTATATGTGTGGAGATTTTTGCAAAAAAAAAAATTTGATAAAAGGCTTAGACACACGTTCAATCAACCACAAATGCACAATCAGGCCTAGATCGAGGGTCACCTAGGTCGGCTAGACAGCTCCTAACTGTTCCAAAGGGCAAGAAGTAGGACATCAAACCGCCTCTTCACCGCCAATTATGGCCAGGTAAGTGGGAGGTTCTCCACTATGTAAATAGTGGGCCTAATTAAGTAACCACTCGCCTTAGACACACTTTCCTAGACACCACAAAGTCAGGTTAGGATCACCGGTCGATGCCTACAACTATTCCTTTGTCCTATTGAGCGCGAAGTCCTTAGGGCTGAGTCTAATCTTTTTTAATTAATTGATGGTCAATGCAATATGCCTTATGTGATTTTTGGGGTCCTGGGAAGGGTGATGAAATCCCCACTCAATCTGGATTGGTGTTCAAGCCCCTTAAAGTCGATTTAAAATATGCAAAGCAGTAAACAATCACTTGCAAACAATTTTTTTTAGCGCGGCACAAAGAATCCTGCACAAGATCAATTATTGGAAGGGGAAGACATTTTTTTAGTGCAAAGAATCCTGCATGCAAATTTACAGAGGAGATATCAGGGGGTTTAGAGAAGGAGAAAATGAGACTTACAGTGGAGTTTCGGGTTGCTGACGTCAGCAACCCGCGGCGGAAGCGCGGCAGAAAGAGGTATACCACGGCGGTTCCGCGGTGCAATGTGCGGTTCAATCCCCGAGAAATTTTCTGCTTCTCTGTTGTTGTAATCCTCTGTTGTTCAGATCTTCAGTTTTCTGTTTTGCTCCCTGGATTTTTCCAAATCCGAACTCGTTCTTCGATCCTGCAAAATTCACACAAAACACCCTTCAAACAATAAAAAGTTGATAAAATTTTATAATTTTTTTTGTTTTTTATGAGTTTTATGATTTATATTAACCCAAAATTGCAAAAAGAAAATACTACGCTATCCCCGGCAACGGTGCCATTTGATTGGTTTGATTTTTTTCGTATGCACTTTTAAAAGATGAATCAAAGAATAATTTTACCACAATCAAGAACGACGTCGCTTGGTAGCTAGCCTGTAAATACGGGTCGGTCCACAGGGATGTTGTGTATTTCCTAATTGTTCTAACGAGTTAATTCCAAATGGTGTGGGATGTTTATCACAAAAAAAACTATGTTGATTTAGACTAGGATTTAGAATCTTGATAGGTTTAGGTTTAGGTTAAGTTTGGAAAATTAAAGATTTCCCACCGCTTTCAGTTCCCTAAATTAGATCTCTTTAGGTGTTATGGTAATTATTAATAAAGGGGATTGGGACGATCGGGAAGAAACGATGTTTATTCCTCTAGGTCATTGTCCGTCCTTTCTTAATCTTTACCCTAACCTCCATGGAAAACATGCACAACCGGTCTTTTATACTACGGTGTCACCGTTACCTCGTAGGTAGGGTGCCGTAGGGAGCGGTGTGTGTATGTATGCATGGAGTCCTATTATTCAATATGTTATGGGCAAGAAAGGGGTGAGAGATTTTCATCTCTCATGCCTTTCCTATTCCTAACCCTAACAAGTGAGGAACTACTCACTCATTAGGGGATCGATAAAAAAAATATTTTTATTTGAGTTTTCGATTTAAAAAGATGAACTATCTAACTGCGGCAGATTAATAAAAGTTCCAATCTAATTTAAACTAGGGCAAATAATAAATCTATCTAGGGCAGAAATAAAAACTAAGAACTAGGGCAAATAAAAAGAAGCTACTTACTTAATTGACTCAAAACATGATAAGAATTCTGAATTTTATTTCAATGAAAAGAGGCATAAACTAAAATAAGTTTTAGGGTTTCTATTTATAGAACATAGAAACCCTAGGGTTACAATCGAGTCATATATGCAATTACAAGTATACCCCTAATAAGACTAGTCAACGCGCGCCACACCGTCATAGAAGTTTCCACTGACCCGGGCTTAACACGGCCGCGGAACCGCGGCCAAGTGCCATGTTTGGTCGCGGATCCGCGGCCATGTTTGGTCGCGGATCCGCGGCCATAAAGTGAGCTTGTTGGTTCATTTTCTTAGGGTTTCTGTCTGTTGTTGTTGTCTTCTGCTTTCTTCAGTTGGTTCTTCAGAATGTCTTCTGGTTCTCTTCCAGATTTCCACAGTGAATAAATGTAGTGGACTTTACCGTTCGCTTCGTGTTGAAGTATCGAACCTTGCGCTTCCTTTGTGCTTTGTGAACTTGTTCATTGATCTTCATTGTCCCTCAAAATGTAGGCATGATCAAGATTCCACCATTTATCGGTCGTAGTCTCACTTTTATATCATCTTTTCATCAATTTCACCATTTTGTTCCGAGAACCTGTAACCTGCAACTATGTAGCAGACATGGGTCAAAAGCATCTGTTTATTTGTAAAATGATTAAGAATGAGGAATATAATAATGCGAAATTATGATATTAACAAGTTCCGAAATGGAGTCTATGTACACCAAAAAAGTATGGACTTTGGATGTTGTACCCTCTGGGGTAAAACCCGTAAGGTGCAAATGGATCTTTAAGCGAAAGATCGGTGTAGATGGGCAGGTGGAGATCTATAAAGCAAGGCTTGTGGCAAAAGGATTTCGTCAAAGACCAGGTTTGGACTATGACGAAACTTTTTCTCCTGTATCCATGCTTAAATCCATTCAGATCCTACTTGCTATTGCTGCTCACTACGACTATGAAATCTGGCAGATGCATGTTAAAACGGCATTTCTAAATGGTGATTTAGAAGAATGTGTTTATATGGATCAGCCAGAGGGCTTCATAGATAGTGGGAGCAGCGGGAAAGCATGTAGGTTGTTTAAATCCATTAATGGATTAAAGCAAGCATCACGGAGTTGGAACATCTGTTTTGATGATGTTTTCAAAGAGTTTGATTTCGTCAAAAATCCAGATGAACCTTGTGTTTATAAGATGACTGTAGGGAGAACTTTCGCATTCCTCGTATTGTACGTGGATGACATTCTTCTAATAGGAAATGACATTCCTATGCTACAGTCGGTCAAATCATTCTTATCACAAAGGTTCTCCATGAAGGACATAGGTGATGCCACGTATATATTGGGCATACGGATCTATAGGGATAGATCCAAACGGTTATTGTGGTTGTCCCAAACCAAGTACATCAACACCATCCTAAAGAGGTTTAGTATGGAAGACTCCAAGCGGGGTTCCTTACCCGCTTGCCATGGAGTCACTCTTTCTAAGTACTTTTGCCCAAAATCTGATGAAGAGAGAGCTCGCATGAGCATTATTCCCTACGCTTCAGCCGTAGGATCAATAATGTATGTGATGTTGTGTACACGACCTGATGCAGCTTATGCACTGAGTGTAGTGAGCAGGTATCAGTCAAAACCAGGGGAGAATCACTGGACTGCTGTGAAGAACATTCTTAAGTACTTATGAAGGACTAAAGAATTATTCTTGGTATATGGTAATGAGGATCTCCAAATGGAGGCCTTTACCGATTCGAGCTTCTAGAGTGACAAGGAAGACAACAAGTCTATCTCAGGATTTGCATTTACCCTCAATGGAAGGGCAGTGAGTTGGAAGAGTTCCAAACAGGATACTGTTGCAGACTCTACGATGGAAGCTGAGTACATTGCTGCGAATGATGCTTCCAAGGAAGCCGTCTGGATGAGGAAGTTCACCTCGGAGCTAGGAGTAGTTCCAACCATTATAGATCCAATACCATTGTATTGTGACAATAATGGGGCTGTGGCGTTGGCCAAAGAGCCCACGTCCCATCAGAAGTCCAGACACATCCTGAGGCGATATCATTTGATCCGGGAGATAGTTGATCGCCACGGGATCGAGATTAAGAGAGTACATACAAAGAATAACACTGCGGATCCATTCACCAAGGCCTTCCCTCAGCCGCAGCATGAGCGACTTTTTAAGATATTGGGTATGAGATTCGCCAATAATTGGCCTTAGTGCAAGTGGGAGATTGTTGGATATATGTATGCCCTAGAGGCCATTATATGATAGTGAATGTATCGGTTTGTGTATATATATATTCAGGGGACATTCTTGCTCGACATGATAGTATGCTATCTGGTTGTACTTTATCTAGACATGTTCATTCGATCTTGCATATTACTCATTTGGTACATGTTGATAAAACCCTTAGGATATTTGTTTGACTACTGGGATTATGATGTGGATCATACTAGTACGACATGTGTAGTTTATAAGTATATCCTTGAAAAGTTCCTAGTCGTGGGTGTGTCGAGACAGAGCATCGACATTCCAGAGTAGACTAGCGTATATCATTCTTGTCCCATATGATGGGCGATGGATGATCCCATATCCATCTGGTGTGCTGACACCAAAGATTGTATACGGGTGCTCAGTGGAGACTGGGTACACTGAACGGACTCGCCGAGAACTCCTATGTGGTATTATATCTCACGTCGGATAGCAGTTCTCAGGTGACACTGGTACAGGATAGTCTGTACACCCGAGATCGTCATAGAGTCTTGTGTGTCCTCCCACTGTACTTTGATCTCCACCCTACCACGGCTCTACTGAGTCGTGCAAACTGGTGGATTTTGGGTACAGTCCCAAGGAACATGGAGGCAATGAGCGATAGGAGGGGTTTCGTCTCTCCCGGTATTGGGGGTTGATGTATTGCTATGCTCGATTGGCTATAACAGGAAGTCCCTGGCCAGGGCTACTGAGATTTACTGATAAGTGTTATCAGTAGTTTCTCGATCTGTTATGAGCCATACACCGGCATGACTTACTGAGTTATTGGGGTCGACGATTCCATCCCTAGACTCGATATGCAGCATATATGATGAAGAGACCGGACTGTACGGTAAGTGTTTCCAGTTGGCTCGACAGGAGTTCTGACAGGTTCGCTTGTTCTTCTTCTGATTGCTCAATACCCGGGTGGCCATTACGTTTAGCTGTCCGCTTGCGGCCTGTGGGTGTTTGATGTGATCATCACCTACTGCCGGCGTATTGACGAGTCTTAGAGTCCCACACAGGAGTTTCCTAGCTCAGGCGAAAAGATGTGGTGTGCATATGAGATATGAGCGGGAGTTCGATTAAATCCGTGTATATGATGCCGTGTTTTAATCGGGAGTTTTCTATTGGTCGGGTCGTATGAGATATGACCGGTTTATTAAATCAAGTGTTGATTTAATATTGACTTTTATCTCATTTATATAAACCTTTTTCTATTTGGATGTGTGTGCATGTATGCACATACACATGTTGATGTGAATGCATACATACATGCATACATATGTGTCATGGTTGTTGATACACGAGAGATGGCAATGCAAGACTTACATGGTAGATAAATATGAATATATCTTTTCATTATTGAGAAAAAGAAATGATTAAATCATGGTTGATTTTTCTTCATCATTATTCTTTACTTGACCAATGTAAGACCATGGTTTAATTTCATTTGCTCTTTATCTCACATATGAAAATATCTAGATATTTATTAACCATGGTTTGGATATAAGTGTGACTTATATATCTATTTTCATTTCTCATTTTATAATGAGAGATATTATCATTATCATAAATGATCTCAAGCTAGCCATCTTCATCTTCTTCCTCTCTCATGCTCTCTTGAGTTTTTCCTTTGAGTGAAGAAAAGAAAAAAGAAAGGGTTCTTAAGTGAGAACACAAACCACATCACCAATCTATACTTCTCTAGCCCATTAGTGTAGATTGTTTGCTTCACCTTCATCTTGATCAAGTGGAGCAAGGAGCTTGAGCAGGCGGACTCCGGGTGGATCATCGTGGACTTGGAAAGATTCAAGTGAGCCGGTTCAAACTCTAGGAGCTCAAGGAGTCACCAAAGGAGGTCTACAAAGGTTGTATTTCTCGCCACTTAGTGTTAGACACCAGTTTGTATGTGATACAATTATATGTTGCCCTAACTTTCTAGTTAGATTCATGGTGAGAATTGTTTAGCAGCCCCTAAATTTTTGTTATAGCATGTGTGATGCAACCCTAACCCTAGGCAAGGTGCTAAAGAATCCCTACAAGCGGTCCTTTGGTGACACTAGTATAGGTTAGTCTGTAGACCCGAGATCGTCATAGAGTCTTGTGTGGCTCCCACTGTGCTTTGATTTCCTTCCTACCACGGCTCAAAGGAGTCATGCAAACAGGTGAATTTTGGGTACAGTCCCGAGTCACATAGAGGCAATGAGCGATAGGAGGGGTTTCGTTTCTCCCGGTATTGGGGGTTGATGTTGCGCTATGCTTGATTGGCTATAACTGGAAGTCCCTGGCCAGGGCTGCTGCTGAGATTTATTGATAAGAGTTATCAGTAGTTTCTCAAACCATTATAGGCCAGACATCAGCATGACTTATCACGTTACAGGGGTATGACGTTTACCACCCCTAGACATGTTATGTGACATATGGGACGAAGAGATCGGACTGTACAGTAGTGTTGCTGATAGGATTCATGGAGAGTATGGACGAGCTTGCTTGTTGATCTTCATATCGCTCAATACCCGGGTAGACGTTATGCCCAGCTAGTACCGCTGACAGCTTGTAGGTGACTGATGTGATCATCACCTACTGCTGGTGTATTGACGAGTCTTTAGAGTCCCACACAGAAGATTCCTGGTGTTAGTTATATGTATGCCCTAGAGGATATTGCTGTACATGCGATGTATATTTTAGTGGATTCTTGGACATACATAGGGAGGACTTTCTTGCTCGACATGATAGTATGCTATCCGGTTGCACTTTATTTTAACATGTACACTTATTGTCTTTCTATTACATGTTGATATAACCCTTAAGATGTGTACTTGACTACCTGGATTATAATGCAGATCATACTAGTGGGATAAAGGTAGTCTATGAGTACATCCTTTAATGTCCCTAGTCGTGGGTGTATTGAGACGGGGCATCGATATACCAGAGTAGACTAGCGTATAGCTTCTCGACCCATGTAGATGGGCGATGGATGATCCCATATCCATTGGTGTTTGACATCAGCGATGGTAAACGGGTGCTCAGTGGAGACTGGGTACACTGGACGGACTCGCCGAGAACTCCCAGATGGTATTATACCTCACGTCAGATGGCAGTTTTCTGGTGATACTGGTACAGGTTAGTCTGTTGACCCGAGATTGTCATAGAGTCTTGTGTTTTTCCCACTGTGCTTTGATTTCCACCTTACCACGTTCAAGTGAACGTGCAAAACGGTGGCTTTTGGGTACAGACCCGAATCACATGGAGGCAATGAGCGATAGGAGGGGTTTCGTCTCTCCCGGTATTGGGGGTTGATATTGCGCTGTGCTCGATTGGCTATAACAGGAAGTCCCTGGCCAGGGCTGATTTTGAGATATACTGATAAGTGTTATCAGTAATTTCTCGACCCATTATGAGCCTCACATTGGCACGACTTATCGAGTTACTGGGGTCTGACGTTTACCACCCCTAGACGAAATATGCGACATATCAGACGAAGGGACCGGACTATACGGTAGTGTTACTGATTGGATTCGCAGGAGTATGAGAAGGCTTGCTTGTTGATCTTCTGATCGCTCAATACCCGGGTGGCCGTTACGTTTAGAAGACCGCTTGCAGCTTGTGGGTGTTTGATATGATCATAACCTACTGCTAGCATATTGACGAGTCTTTAGAGTCCTACATAGAGGTTTCCTGGCTCAAGCGAAATGGAGTAGGAGCACATATACGATATGTGCGGGACCGGGATTAATACGATATATGATACCATATTTTATACTTGCGATTTGTGACATCTGTCAGTTATATGTGATATAGCCGGGTTACAAAATCAAGTGTTGATTCGATAAGTTGTTACATTTGAAATTAGTCGGTTATATGTGATATAGAAGGATTATTAAATCAAGTGTTGATTTAATGATTTAATGTATAATTATATATTTTATATTTTATTTTGCATTAACTAATATTCATTCACTTAAGATTTATTTTCTCACTTGTTTTGTGCATGTATATATATGTGATATATATTAGTGTACAAAGTTATGTATCATGCTTGAGGATTATTTTGGTGTCTTTTTATCTCTAAGGCAATGATTCTCAACACATGAGAATGGTTTGCCTTGAGCTAGAAGGAGCAAGAGGAAGAGGGAGAGCTTGAGCAAGTGATGGCAAGAGAGAGAAATGAAATGAGAGAATGAGAGAGTCTTTTGCCATCCAACCACTCATAATCCAAAACCATCATAACAAAAATAGTAATCAAGTATTGTGTGATGGTTTAAGTCAAAATGGCTATATCATTTCATGCACTCATTTTGCATAAATAAACATGCAAGCAAAAGTCTTTGCCATGGAATGATAGCCATTGTCATGATGATGGTCAACTAGTCCAACCTAGTCAACCGGTCAACAAAGTCAAGAAGTCAACAAAGTCAACCCCTCAACAACCATGTAACTATAATACTTAATTAATATTATTGTTAATCATATTTCTTATTCTCATTAGGGTTAAGCAAAAGTCAACAGTCAACAGTCAACAACCCCAATGATAATTCTCTGCCTCTGTCTCTCTCTCATCTGTGCATACATACCCGCATCCGCGTTCCGAGGAACACGAATACAAATGAGATAAAACCAATCCCAAAACGTACACTAGGATCTGGCTTAAACCAAAGCCCGCTAGTGTTAACTGTCCGGACACTGTACGTGCACAAGTGCACGGATGTGACCGAACCTGTCGCAAAACCATGCGACCTCTACTCTTTTGCCTAAAGGAGAATAGCTTTCTGTGTGGGACTCTAAAGACTCGACACTACGCTGGCAGTGGGTTTAACCACAGACCGCAAGCGGCACTAGCTATGCGTAACGGTCCCTAGGTAGATGCCGACAAGAAGACGGACGAGATGAAACCCATCTGAACTCCTACTGAGCCTGAATGTGACAATCTCTGTACAGTCCGGTCTGTTCGTCTGATACATCGCATGGCGGGCCTAGGGGGCGGTAAACGCCAGTCCCCTAATAGCGGTACAAGTCATGTCGGAGTGAAGCCCAGAACACCCTGAGATAGCACTGTAATCCTACCGGTAAATCTCGCTTGCCCTGGCTAGGGACTACTCGTGTAATGTCTCTTTTAGACACAGCGCGATGTCAACCCCCAATACCGGGAGAGACGAATCCTGTCTAACTGTCACTGCCTCCAAGTGCTTCGGGACTGCACCCAACTACTACCTGTTTGCATGACTCTTTTGAGCCGTGGTAGGGTAGTAATCTAAGTACAGTGGGAACACACTCGAGGCAAAGTGACAGTGTCAAGTCAGCGGACTAAGCTGTACTCATGTCACCTGGGAACTGATAACTGACGATAGGTATAGTACCAACCAACAGTTCACGACGAGTCCTGTCCAGTGTACTCGTAACCCAACGAGCACCCGCATACTATCTCCAGTACGACGTACTGATGGCTGTGGGACAGACCATCTCCCACACTGGGATGAGAAGCGCATACGCTAGTCTACTCCGGAGTATCGATGCCCTGTCTCGATAGTCCTGCGACTAGGGACCTGCATAAGGATGTGCTTATAGATTACCCAGCCCCCACTTGTGTGACTGCCATCACAACGCTGGTAATCAAGCAAAGATCCTAAGGGCTCCACTAATGTGTATAGGTGATATACTAAAATAAACACATGTACACATTGAAGTAGAAACAAACCAAGTAGCATACTACTATATTGAGCAAGTTTGTCTATACAAGGTGAATATCCCAAGCTTCCATTAAGTAATATACAAACTAGTATGATACAGTAATGGTCTCTAGGACATATACACTATCAGCTTGATGATAAATGCAACTTGGGTGTGTGTATGACTTACACCATGCTTGGTTTAATCCTAGGGTTTTTAATTGATTAAGTAATTCAAAAAGGCTTGGAGTTTGTCATGGCTCAAAGCTTGTGGATGCATTGACTTAGTCTACTATTTTTGTTTTGCTTAAGATATTTATAAACCCAACCATTATCCTAGCCATGGTTAACTCTCTACAAAGGTTAAGTATATGATGCTTAACTCACCCATGGTTGCCATTTATTCACTTGATTTTATTAAAAGAGTTTTTCTTCTTCTTCTTCCTCAAAGCTTTCCAGCTTCAATGGAGATGTGAGAAAATAAGCGAGAAAATCATTTCTAAAGTAAGAAAAATTCATATTTCATCATCCTCTACTACTTGCCATTTAGTATAGGGTATTTGCTTCACTAATTCCATAATTAGTGAAGGGGTAGCTTGGGTTAGTGTCTCCTCGACGTAGATCATCTTCGGCCTCGAAGACTTCGATGCAAGCTTGTTCGTTTCTTCATGGGAGCCTCTCTAGATTCCATGAGTTCATGATCGCAGCGAAGGGACTACTACACGGAGCTATTGAAGTAAATGACCGGTCTACAAAGGTTGAATTCCTTGTTCACTTTAGTTGCAAAGTTGTTTGCATTTCTTTTCGTCATATTTTCTAGTATACGATTCTATGTTAGGGTTAGCTAGAACGGCTAAATTTTTAATTTGGCATGAAAGATGCCTCTCGAAAACTTGCTCCCGTGTTAGACAACTCTGCACCTGGTTCAAGCGAAACGAAGTAGGACACATATGTGATATGTGTGTGGGCCTGATTAAATACGAGTATATGATACCGTATTGTAATCTGGCATTTATCTGTTATCGGTCATGTTATATGTAATATAACCGGATTATCGAATCAAGTGTTGGTTTGATAATATGATATTCTGATTAATGATATTAGTCGGTTATATGTGATATAACTGGATTATTAGGTCAAGTGTTGATTTAATAATATGATATATATTATATGTGATATAATTATATCTTAACTAATATCATTAGCTCACTAAATGCTTTATATATATATATATATATTAATGTATATTTGATATATATAAATATATATATATATATATATATATTATGAAGCATTGCATGTTTTTCTATTTTTAGAAAATAGAAAAATGAGGTGTAAATTGTGGAGATATTTGTGGAATGGGAAAGGCATGGGTTTTATTATTTGTATATTAGTCTTGACTCATTATTCAAGGTTGGTTGCAATTTAGAATTGCCATTTTATTCCATGCTTGAATAAGTGAGGAAAGAGAGAGCCATTTTTTAGCTCTTGCTTCATCTTGCTCTGTACAATTTTCTTCACCTCACATCCAAGTTCAAACCTTCACGTGTGATGTGAATCATTGAACTTGAGAAAACCCTAGTGAGCAAATTAAACCGCTACTTCACCATCACACATTAGTTTATCAATTTGATGTGGAGTGTTGTCTTCACTAATGAGATTAGTGAAGGGTTAGCTTGAGCTTGTGGACTTCGGGTGGATCGTCTTTGGCGTGAAGATTTACGAGGAGGTTCGTTCAAATCGAAGTGGAGTCTAGAGGAGTCAAGAGGACTACCACTAGGAGCTTAAGAAGAGAAGGACTTGATCCTATAGGGTATAACTTCTTTTCTTTTCTCTTTAGTTGTTCACATCATTAATCTAAACCCTAATGATCTAATTGTGATCTTTTTAGTCTAACATAGCACCTAATAAAAATTAAAATATAGCATGCTTGATGCCTCTAGAACCTCATGGTGGTGTTAAGGTCAACTTTCATGGTATCAGAGCCAAGCTAGAACATTAGGGTAGCTTGTAGCGACGTTAGAAATCCACCATTTTTATCACGCAAAAACTGTCGATAAAATAATTTTCCAAATTGATGTTTTAAGTTGTTTTCACACCCCGCGGGCTCACGGTTTTAACCGAGAAGCCATGGAGAGTAGAGTGCGCACCCCGGGGATGATCCGAGGGGGACATTGGCAGGGCCCACACCCCCAAGACCACCACTTGGTGGCCTTGGGGGTGGGTGACCCGAGAGTACCCCAAATGGGTGCTATCGGGTCTGTCAACTTCTGGGGACCACCTCGAGGTGGTCCCCAGGAGTAGGTACCCCCCTAAGGCCCCTATTCAATACATATTTGTGGGTCTTCACCCCCACGAAGATTCGGGCGGGGTTCGAGTTCGTTTCGACTCCCGGATTGGCTTAAAACGGTCGGTTTTGAAACTTTAGCTCACTGAATTTTTCAAGTGTTGGAAAAATTAGTTTAGTTTGCTAATTGCGTGAGGAATTGTAATGTCGCGGTTATTATACAATCTTTGTAATGTGTGATACAATTATTAGAATCCGGATTAATTAGTTTTTGTGAAAACTAAGTTAGTATATTGTAAAGCTAGACGTTTAGTCTCAATTGATCGATTGCCACGAAGTTTTGATTCGGATCAAAACTCCGTCGAAATTGCGTTTTGTACGCGATCACTAAGCTGGGAATCTTGTTGAATTATTCGACAACCAATTGAAAAGTGTTTTCAATTTGAGACTAAAATGCAAGTTTTACATGTTAGGCATGAAATCCGGAATATGAGATATTCCGGGTTTATGATGTCTAAGGATATTGTGGATTCTAATCATTGTAGTTTTCTGTTTCTTTTCTGCGACCGTAAGTGTAATATGTGGGTTATCCTAATCTCGTTGCTATATGTCAAAGAGTTTTCGGGATACGCATATTTACTTACGTTGATGACATGAGATGTTATGTGTTGCTGTTGATATGATTCATTGGATCGTCGTGATTGAATAGCCAGGTTTTTTTTATGTGAGATGGGAGTTTTTATATTTTCATTCAAGTAAAATTCAATGTAATATTCTTTTATTGCGGCACTTCCGGGTTGAGGATGATGCAACCATTGTTGTATATTATTTACTTTTCCGCATTAGGATAGACCCAAGGTGGGGAGCACAAGTAACCAGGTTCAAAATTCCAGTGGGAGACCATCTCAAGGAGTTGAGACCGGGTCTCCTAACTCAAGAATTGGCAGGGTTACTTGCTGCTCTCGTAGGGGTCTAGGGATGTGGGGTTGGATATTCATCACGACTGTGGAATCCGTGTTTTACATTATTGGCTAAATTTAAACCAGGGACATCCTAGAATATCCAATATTTCATATGTTGCTTCTACTGCTTGATTATGTGATGTTGATCATATAACTGCGTGAGACGAATGTAATATTATATATATGATATATAATAAATGTTGCTTATGTTTTGCACCCGCGCTAGTCCAGCCCCCGCTCTGCCGGTAGTTAAGTAACCTAACGGTGCATGACGGGGCCCCGTAGCGAATGCGGATGGCATAAGCGTACGTTCTATTTTCGTTTCATTTTTCTGTGATGTTTGGGAAACATTAATTGATGGGACTTCATTAATAAGATTAATGAAAAGAAAGAAACCAAAAGATGTTGTAGAATCAAATTTTCAAAAAGGGTAGCTCTAGTTTTTGCTTTGCATAGTGGTATTCCTTGATGAATATCCAGCACCTCATTCGATGAGGAAAGAGCCGAGATCCCGTCATCGGGAGTGACCTCTTTAGCAAAACTAGCAAATGCTACAATACACTCGGTTTTGTTTTTGACAGCTTCTCTAGTACCTTCTTTGCATAGTGGCATTGCTGAATATCCCGCAACTCATTCGATGAGGAAAGAGCCGAGATCCCTTCACCGGGAGTGACCTCTTTAGCGAAACTGGCTAAAGCCTCAAAACACTCATTTTTTTCAAAATCATTAGTA
Source organism: Agapanthus africanus (assembly GCA_030015575.1). Lineage (NCBI taxonomy): Eukaryota > Viridiplantae > Streptophyta > Magnoliopsida > Asparagales > Amaryllidaceae > Agapanthus > Agapanthus africanus. Next base: position 46,962,495 of record JASDDO010000016.1, read on the forward strand.
TCTACGACGATATCAAGTTCATTACGCTCATGGTTTTCTTAAAAACTTGCGTAGCCCTCTGTCATTTCAGATAAGTGCTATTTTAGTATTCGTGCTACTTTTGTTGGCATGCGTCAAGGCGTAGTGTGCGGTAGCTGAATTAGTGCTTACCTGCAGCATGTGATGCGATTGGATTACGGTAGTCGTGCGACTTTGTTGGACTGCGTTAAGGGTCGTGCGGGTAGGTTCAATTCAATCAAGAAATGAACGGGTTGAACTTGACTAACGCCCTATGGTTTGTTGTCCTGCGTCAAGGTCATAGTACGTTAGGGGTAAAAACTATTATCGAGAATTTCAAGTGTTGAAATTTGCAATGAGATTGCAAACTTTCTATATGATAGTTGGATCCCGATACCGACTGCGTATAAGAGTTACTCCTGAAAGAGTTTTACAGATCACAATTGTCGATCAAGTGGGTGTCTAGAAAGGTGTTAACGGGGTTATGCCCCTGGAAAAACAAGGTTTATTTTCATTAGGTCCGTGCGAAAGCACGAGGAACCTCCCTCAAAGTACCGACACTGGCCTGGCTGATAGATTGGCGAACTTGTAGGGTGTAATTAATCCCGTCTAGTCTTACCTTTTAGGGTTTGAAGGAAGATTTGATAAAACCAGTGGGAGCCATCCTGATTAGATAAGATAATAACCAGTCTAATCTTGCAAGAGCATATGCTAAGCGTTTTCTTCTTTCCCTCTCTCCAGGCAGCAACCAATGTCAGGCCTTAATCAAGATAATAATATGGATGTATTGACCGAACACACTTGTTATACTGAGCAAGGGAACGTTGGTCCTGCTCTATCTTATAATTGTTATAAGTGCGAGCAGGAAATAAGGGAATATCCGGATACCCACGCCACCGAAACAATGAATAAGCATGCTGATGCATCTTCTTCGAGTATGTTAGTTACCGAGAACTGTTTCTCAGTACACTCTACGTCCTGGGTATTAGATACCGGATCGGGATCCTACATATGTAATATGTTACATGGGCTAAGGAAAGGTAGAGAACTGGGTAAAGGTGATCATTCTCTAAAAGTAGGGAATGGTGCAAGTGTTGCAGCCAAAGCAGTTGGTGAATATCACCTTGTATTACCAAATGGGAATACTTTGATCTTGAACGACTGTTATTACGTGCCCTCTTAGATATGCAATTTAATATCAATTTCTGTATTAGATAAAGAAGGATATAATTTTGTAGTAGAGAATAATGTTATGAACATTTACCTAAATCAAGTGTTGATTGGGTTTGGTGCATTATGTAACGGTTTATACGTTCTAGATCAAAACACAGTTCTTAACGTACAGAACACACACAAGAGGAAAAGTTCATAAATAAACGAAGCCTTCTTGTGGCACTGTAGACTAGGTCATATCAATGCGACAAGACTGGCTAAGTTGCATAAAGATGGATTTTTGAATCCGTTCAAATTTTCATCTTATGAAACTTGCCAGTCATGTCTCAAAGGCAAGATGAATAAAACTCCATTTACTGGACACGGAGAAAGATCTAATGAACTCTTGAGACTGATACATAGTGATGTATACGGTCCTATGTCTACACATGCCAGGAATGGTTTTTCGTACATTATTATATTCACCGATGATCTCTCAAGGTTCGGACATGTATTCTTGTTGAAACACAAGTCTAAAGCTTTTGAGAAATTCAAGGAATATAAGTGCGATGTAGAAAACCAGACGGGCAAAAGTATTAAAATCCTACGATCTAATCGGGGAGGAGAATACTTGAGCAGGGAATTCCGAGACTATTTAAAAGAGAATGGGATTCTCTCTCAGCTTACTCCTCCGTATACACCACAGCACAACGGTGTATCGGAGCGGAGAAATCACACCCTATTAGATATGGTGCGCTCTATGATGAGTACTGCTGAGTTGCCTATTTCTTTTTAAGGATATGCGCTTGAAACAGCTGCAGACTTATTGAATATTGTTCCCTCCAAATCTATGCCTACAATTCCATATGAGATATGGAAAAAAAGATGCCATACCTTAAATATGTTAAGGTATGGGGTTGTCCAGCCTATGTGAAAACACAAAATTCGGACAAGCTCAAGGCAAGGTCAGTATTGTGCAAATTTGTAGGATATCCCAAGAATTCTCGAGGGTATATCTTCTACCACACGGAGGAACAAAAGGTGTTTGTTCCTCGACATGCCACCTTTTTAGAAAAGGAATTTTTTGTTAAAGAAATTAGTGGAAATGAGGTAGAACTGGAAGAAGTTCCAGCAGCACAAACTACAACTAATGATTTGGTGGAACCAAAGGATCCAATAGTGCCCAACGAACCCCAGCCACTCCGCAGATCTAGTAGGGCTCCTCATCCACTTAAGAGATACTACGGTTTTCTCGTAGACGGTGGGAGCGAGGATTGCATCATGGAAGATGATGACCCGACTAGTTTCGAGCAGGCCATCACGAGTGGGGACTCTATGAAATGGCTGGATGCTATGCGATCCGAGATGGAATCCATGTACACCAACCAAGTATGGACTTTGGAAGTTTCTCCTGTAAAACCCATTGGGAGCAAGTGGTTCTTCAAAAAGAAGATACGTGTAGATGGAAAAGTTGAGACTATCAAAGCTAGACTTGTAGCAAAAGGTTTTCATCAATGACCTGGCGTCGACTATGATGAAACCTTTTCTCCTTTCGCTATGCTTAAGTCCATCAGGATCCTACTTTCCATTGCCGCATACCATGACTACGAAATCTAGCAGATGGACATCAAGACCGCTTTTCTAAATAGTGATTTAGAAGAGAGCGTGTACATGACATAGCCAAAGGGCTTCGTAGACACTGGGAGAAGCGGAAAGGTGTGCAAGCTGCTTAAATCCATCTACGGATTAAAGCAGGCATCGCAGAGTTGGAACATCTGTTTTGATCAAGCTATCAAAGAGTTTGACTTCATCAAAAATGTAGATGAACCTTGTATATATAAGAAGGCTATAGAGAGTAAGGTGGTCTTCCTCATATTGTACGTGGATGACATACTCTTGATAGGAAATGATGTTCCTATGCTGCACTTGGTCAAGCTCTTCTTATCACGCAAGTTCTCCATGAAAGATCATGGTGATGCCTCATACATTCTAGGGATAAAGATTTATAGAGATAGATCTAAACGGATGTTGGGATTTTCCCAATCCAGGTACATAGACACTATACTAAAAAGGTTTAGTATGGAAGATTCTAAGCGAGGTAATGTACCCGCTTCTTCAGGAATCACTCTTTCCAAAGAGATGTCTCCCAAGACTGATTTGGAGAGAGCTCGCATGCAACGGATACCCTATGCTTCGGCAGTAGGCTCTATCATGTATGAGATGTTATGTACCAGACCGGATGTAGCTTACTCACTGGGTGTAGTGAGCAGGTATCAATCAGATCCTGGGGAGAAACACTGGACAGCTGTGAAGAACATTCTTAAGTACTTGAGGAGGACTAAAGAAATGTTCTTGGTGTATGGTAACAGAGAACTCCAGGTGGATTCCTTTACCGATTCGAGCTTCCAGAGTGATAAGGATGACAGTAAGTCGGTCTCGGGTTTTGTCTTTACCCTCAACGGAGGGACGGTGTGTTGGAAGAGTTCAAAGCAAGACACCGTAGCAGACTCGACGATGGAGATCGAATACATCGCTGCCAACGATGCTGCCAAAGAAGCTGTCTAGATGAAGAAGTTAATTACTGAGCTTGGTGTGGTTCCTTCCATTGAACATCCAATACCTGTATATTGTGATAATAATGGAGCGGTGGTTTTGGCCAAGGAACCCAGGTCCCATCAGAGATCCAGACATATTCTGAGGCAATATCACCTGATCAGGGAGATAGTAAATCGTCGGGGGATCGAGGTCAGGAGAGTTGACACGAAGGACAACGTAGCGGATCCACTCATAAAGGCCCTCCCCCAGATACAATTTGAGAGACTTTTTGGGATGTTGGGTATGAGATACTACAACACATGACCTTAGTGGAAGTGGGAGATTGTTAGTTATATGTATGCCCTAGAGGACATTATTGTACATGTGATGTATATTATAGTGGATGCTTAGACATATATATATAGAGGACTTTCTTGCTCGACATGATAGTATGCTGTCTAGTTACTCTTTATCTTAACATGTTGACTGGTATTCTTTACTTTCTTACTCTCACATTTTGATAAAGCCCTTATGATATGTACTTGACTACCAGGATTATGATGAGATCATACTAGTGGGGCCAGGGTGGTCCACAAGTACATAATTTATTCAGTTCCTAATCGTGGGAATATCGAGACCAGGGCATCGATATTCTAGAGTAGACTAGTGTGTACATTTCTTGTCCCTCAGAGGGCGATGGTTAATCCCACAACCACTGGAGTGTGACATCAAAGATTGTACTGTCACGACCCGAAATTAGAACGTGACGGCCCTAATACTACGCAACGTCTAAAGACGTAACGAAATAAAAGAAAGCCAAAACCCAGAAATCTAAACCATAAAAAGAAGATAAGAAAAGATAATAGCAGTTTGAAACATTTGAAATCACAACCCAAATTCTTTAAAAGTCCAACTTTCTTTCTTTAAAATTTTGGCAGCACCCTTTTTTGTAAAAACTAGCCCAATGGCGGAAATCAATCACCACCATAAATATACGACGCCGTAGCAAAGAAATAAAGACAATAGAGACAAAGCTGTATAAAAGACAATAAATCCATAAATAATATACAATAACGTTCTCACCAAGTCTCTAAGTCAACAACATAATAGTAGATGGAGAGTACAAGATACAACGAATGTACAATACAAAATTCAGATAACCACCAAAACCCGCCTAAGCAAAATAGCAAACTGTGAGACGATGCGGTATCTGTAGCAAAAGATTATAGATGAATAGCCTGCCTCGACTACTCTGGGAAACACCCTGCAAAACAACTGTGGCACAACGGGGGTGAGTTGCCAACTTGTGAATTGTAGATAACATATGCAGGTAATCGCAGGTATGTACGTACAGCATGAATCTAATATATGCAATTAACAGTAATAACAGGTCATATGAATGCAGAATAATGGAAAGTACACTAACAGGTGCAGCCGATATATGAAGCAATAGTGATATGATAATAGTATGCAATAATCATGCGATAGGGATATGAGAATGTAGATATGCAGCAATCATGAAGGGTACACTAACAGGTACTACTAATACATGAAACAGTGCATAAATAGATAAGTGTGAGGTATGGAGTGAAATATGTCATTCCTAAGGAATCGTGACATCGTGGTAGGATCACAATCCATTAAGACACTCAAATTCACAATTCCTCAATCAGCCCCCACGTTGGGCTCTCATATCATATAAGTCTCACATCTCCCTAATGTACAATATCGAGTAATCTCCCATATCCCGAATGTACAAATCAGTAATCTCATATGTATCCGGTATCCAATCTCAATGAATCACCTAATATCCCAAATCAAACTCAGGTGTAATTCTAACATCCTAAATATATATATAAATATACAGAAACAAATATGATGGGGTCAATAGACATATATTAGCGTCCCATTCCACTAATATTGGTGTAAGGGTATATATAACAACGGCTAAATCCCCTGTTATATATACAAAGGTGTTAAAAAAATATCATGAAAACAATGTGCCAAGCATCGACACAGAAATCTTGATCTATCAGATGTCGTCACCAAGACTAGCATCCTGATAGGCACGTATCATACGCTATCCCGAAAAGCACGAGTGCCTAGCTCTGACCCTCACCTTCCCACGTATCCATAAGTACATGACTCCCAACGGTATCCCCATAATCCCCGCCGAGTCATTGGTACTGTCACCGGTAGGTACTAACCCGCCTCCAGGCTCAATCGGCAAAGTCCATCGATCTTCTTGCCGAGAGGAACCATACCGGGCCTCACCCTGTACCCTCATACGGCAACCATACCTCGTATGGAGTATATAATCAGAACCGATAAATCTCATGGTGGCTGCGCAAATATCATATCAAGGAAACCGGGTTTTTCAATGTATGCATAATTTCATGAACTTCCACGGTTCCCAAATCCAGAAAACATCATCTAAAATCCAAATAACAATGCGTAAATCCAGGAATAAATATGTGCGATATATCTGAAATGCGAGTATATAAATGAAATTATGTAGCTGAAACCAGATGTATGCGAAATCAATAAGGTACAGCTAAGTATAAGTGTCTACCTATAAGTAAATGATATGGTATACCCCACTGGGTATAAGTAAAATATGAGCAAGGTATACCTGTATATGTATCGTAAAGGGTATATGTACCTATCACTAATGGTACGATACTCTATAGGTATACAGGTAGGGTAAATGTCATAAGTGATAAGCAGTATGAAACAATGTCGCAAGGTCCCTAACCAAGCAATATAGTATCTATAAGTGGTTTGTGTGTGACATGGCAATTATTGACGGTGTGTGTAGCATACAATCCGTGCTCGTGCAACATGAACCGTCAATAATACGTGCAGTGTCCTACGGCCAATAGTCACAGTAAAACTATATCTAAGTAAATAGGGTAAAGGTGCATTTCTAACAATGACGTAGAATATGCGACAAGTATTAGAATTCTAGCCCGGACGCATAACGCCAAGCGGGCGATTTCCCTATAGATGTTAAATCTACTCACCTACGCTCCAAGCTAGGTGAATCCTACCACCTGTGTCCCTCTGTAGCAGTGTTCGTAGTCCCCGTATGCAAACCTAAAAAGTAGACAAGGAAATCATATAAATAAGCAAATATCTTGCAAAACACGATATCGACACTAAACGAGAAACTCGCGTCGCGAACTAAACGCGCGTGTGAACGATACGCTAAAGCGTGTGTATACGCGTCTAAAACTACTGTGACACGCCGCGACACGCTGGATCACAGAACCCACTCACGTATCTCGCGTATCGCGCAAACACAACGAACTAGGAATACGATATATTGTCTCAGATTTTCCTACAGGTCAAATCTCACAAAACTACACATGCCAAACCACTAGAAAACACTGCAGAGAACTATAGGAAAACCCCCAACACCCTAGCCCCTAACCTGGCCGCAAATTGCGGCCAATCCTATTAAATTTGCGGCCTGAATTGGGAATGGGGGTCTCATGTTCTGGTGGTGTTGTCTAAACCTTGTGTACATGCCCTAGTTTTCTCAATTTTTTCCTGAAGGGTCCGAGTCAATAGCATATCACAGAATGCCAATTTATCGCCTAAAAACGCCAATTTTGCACAAAACACAAACCCTATGGTATTTTTGTGAAATCCGGGGAATTCTCAGTTAATGTGACCCTAACAACACTAAAATAAGCTAGGTTAACTAACACAATCATCACTTATCCAAAATTTCCACATACATCACCTATCCAAATTTCCACATACATCACCATAATTAGCACTAAACTCACAATTAAACACAAACCGAAGCTAATTATCACACAAGCTAAGAAATTAGAGGAATTGGGTTTAAGAGTTATACCCTATGGAACCCTAGCGAGAAGGAGAAGAAGTGAATGGAGGAGGAAGAGCTGCTACAAGTAGCTGGAGCTCCTGCTGCTGCTGTTGCTGCCTGCTGTTGTTGCTGCTGTTGTTTGTGATGCTGCTGCTGCTAATGGAGCTGCAGTTGTTTCTATTGTTGTTGTTGATGCTGATGTTGTTGCTGCTTCAGCTGGAGATGAGTGTGTGTGTATGAGAGAATAAGAGAACAAGAGAAATGAGAGTGAGGGTGAGAATGAGAGAAATTCAAACAACCCCTATTCTCACTCTCTCTCACCTCATTTAATGGGCATGACACAAGCCATGTAGCCCCATGCCCCCTCTCTCTCTCCCAAAGTCAACAATTAAAGTCAAATTTTAAAACCCCATTTAAATTCATTTTTTTAGAGAACAACCATGCGCACTTGAAACCCAAAACACTTAACTATAAATTTTAAAACTAAATAGCTTAAGGAAATGGTTAAACCCCAAATTAACACCCTAGTTAACATGCACAAGTGAGTGCAAGCCTAGGAAAAATCTAATAAAATATTCATTAAATAGGATAAAATAATTGGAAATCATTTTGGTAAACTTTTTATTAAAACCACACATTAAAATATAATTAGCCACAAAACACATTCTAAGGTGTTACAACCCCCCCTTAAAAGATATTCGTCCCCGAATTTAAAAATATACTGCTATGCGTACCTTCAAAGAGAAGATTACAACTCTCAAATCTCGCTTGCAGCCTCCTAAGTGATTACCTCACTATACGGCTACGTCAAAGAAAGCCCTTCACAGATGGCAAGACCCTTGACCGAAGTTTCTTTACCTGCCGAGCCATTAATACAATTGGCTACTGGTGAACGAAAGATCGAGTCCAAGCCAAATTATGTGAGAAAGGTCACGAAGGTAATTGTAAAGTACCATCTCAAGGAATACGGGGTGAAAATTCAATAATCTGGGCGGAAGTGCCAAATTAAAGGGAACGAAACTAACCCGCTCATAGGATCTCAGAAGAACCTAAATCCTGGGATAAGCTTCCCAAAATCCAACACGTCATTTATCAGAAAAATACGCAGGAATATATGATTTGCCACTGCGCACATAAGTCTACGACCAACACGGTCAGTATAAGACAATTGTCCGTCCTGGGCTACTCTCATCCTGACCTGAAACAACCGGATCATCTCCGAAGTCTCTAGACTAGCTGGAGTACAAAATCCTACTTACGCAGAGTCAAAAAACAACAGACTGGTGATCGACACGACCTAATCACTAAACCTAAAGGTTGCCAATTGGAGTGTCTCCTGATAACAACTATCGAAGGAGAACTCTAACAATGGCGAGTGACGATCCCCTGCTGCTGACAACAATTTACACAAACGCACAACTTAACAAAGAACAACTGAGCACACTGAGTATAACCCGACGACAAGAATCTAAATGGAGTCACACCCTGACTAACCCTGGGTAGAAACCATAACGAAATTCATGGAGATCTGCTCCCATTCCTACTTCGGAAAGGTTAAAGGTTGCAACTCTCCAGCCGGCCTCAGATGCTCAACCCAAACACACAAAAGACAGACACCTTGAAATGAAACCCAAAGCTTCTCTTTACATCCCTGCCCACCCGTAACTCTCTCACAAGTCACTTCAATGTTGGTGGAACTTGAATGAATACAGAGAGTTGACTGATGTGCTTGCTCTAGGATTTCACGTCTCTACCCGATAAATCAGGTACAAAAACGCGTCCCTAACTTAGCACACCATTGTCACAAATCAAGGATTTCGAATCATTACCCAGCCGAGTATGCTCAAGTATCTCTGACGAACGAGCATCGGTGGGAAGTGTCTCGCGAAAGCGATTAAAGAAAAGTGGTCGGGCGCAGACATAAGCAAGTTGTCCCCTCCGTAGAGACAAATTTAAGCTGTACTCAACGATCGCACAAGAACTGTAAATCTGCAGAAGACTATCACAACAATCAACAACTGTTGCAGGAAGATGTACATTAAGCTCTGGTGGTCCGTGAAAATCTGACACGACTCTCGAACAAATAGTGTATCCAATTCTCCAACGCAAAACCACCGCGGCCATCTCCAGATCATGAGTGGAATATCCTTCTCGTACTTCCTCCAAATGTAGGGAAGCAAAAGCGATAACTCTATGATGCTACATCAGTGCACAATCGAGCCCCACTCAAGAAACATTACAGTTAAACAACAAGGTCGCCCGAACCAAAAGCAAAGAAAGAACTGATGAAGTTGTTAACCGAATCTTCAACTGCCGAAAACTCCACATACATGCCTCAGTCCAAAGAAACCTCCCTTCCGGTCAATTTAGTCGACGGTGCCGCACTACTCTAGCAATCCTGCATGAAACGGCGGTAAAAAACTGCTAAGCCCAAAAAATCTGCGGACATCCGTCCTGCTCACAAGTCTGGGCCTAAGCTGTACGGCCACGATCTTTCTCGGAACTATACAAAACCGTCTCCCGTGACTACAAGATCTCGGAGAAAACATAAACAAGCCTGAAGAAACACTCCGAGAATTTAGCAGACCGCTGGGCCTCTCACGGTATCTGCATAACAAATCCTCAAGTGCTTGCTCCTGTTCCTCAAGACACATTAAATAGACCAGAATGTCGTAAATAACACAACAATAACTGGTTGAGGAACGGCCTGAAGAAATCTGGTTCATAACATCTACGAATGCTGCCAGGGCATCAGTGAATCCAATGACTCACTAATACACACAAGCTTGTAGCACGCACAAGGCAGTATTCGGAATGCCATCACTCCGAACCCGCAACAATGATGATCTGATCCCGAACAAACTTAGAAAATGTCTCGCACTCTGGAGCTGATCGAAGAAATCGTCAATGCGAGGTAAAGGATACCCATCCGCACCGTCAGCCAGTTCAATCGACGATCCATCAATCCACCACCGCAATCTGTCAACCTTGGTGAACAGAAATAGGAGTTTCCAAAAGCGAAACACTCAGGCGCACAAACTCCCCAACCAACAACTCTGCAGCTGATCCTTAAGCTCTCTAATCTTCGCCGGCTCATCTGGAATAACGTCGGAAAACTCTCGCATGATAGGAACCCGGTCCAACAATCCAACTGTGTCTCCGGTATCATGAATAAATGCCAAGAATCCTCGACATCTCCTCAAAAGCCGACTAGCGAAACAGGCTGAATTCAAGCTGTGAGAAGCGGCACCACTGTCCACCTGCACAACAAGAACTGACTCGCTTGGGAAAACAAAACCTGGCTGTTTCCTCACAGTAGTCCACAGACGCCTATCACGTAGCTAACCAGTCCATGCCTAGGACAACGTCAAATCCAACATCTCTAGAAGGATCGAAACGATGGACAAATCTCTATCTCCTATCCGATTGGCACACAACTGAAATACGTGTCACGCAACAAAAGAATCGCTGGCTTCTAACACAAACTACGACTAATCTACCCAACACGACTCTCGTCCCAACCACGGCACAAGTGTGGAAAGCAAAAAAATACATCAAAAGAACATATAAATTAAGGATACCTGAAAACTCCACACTGGACGCCTGCGCGTCCCGATGAGTAGAAGCAAACTCCTGTGTCTGCCCCCTACCCGCAACTGACTGAACTCCTCTGGCAGATTGAGCCCTCTGAGCGAACCATCCACGTCCACGGCCTCTCAGAGTACGATCCTGAAGCCGTGCTGAGGAACAATCCCTGATGAAGTGCTGAAGGCTTCCGCATCGAAAACATCCACGCGCTGACTGCTGACCCTCTTAGGAATGAGAGCTGAACGACTATCCTCGTCCTAAGCCTCTGCTACTCCCACGACTGCCACGAACTCTGTCTCGACGACCAGACGTCTTTCTCGGGGCCGGTACACTGGTATGAGTCCTCCACTGTCCTGGAACTCTCAGAGTCTCTGGAATATGTGCCTCGTCAACTGGAGCTGCAACCACTGGTGCTATGTAGGTGACGGACTGCTGCATGCCGATCGCAAAGGATAACTGAGTAACAGGGGTGACAACCTCCTGTCGTAGCTCCCGAACGACATCAACCAATGAACTCATCGTCTGGCGGAAGTCCTGCATCTCTGCCACAAGCCTATCGATACTATAAGTCGAAGGCGGATCCGTCTGCACCTGTGCAGCTAGCGTGCCATCCTGGTCAGTGCTCGTCTCACCGGAGTCTACTCTGACCTCGGCCCTTGCTGCATCACTTTGAGTCCCTATAGTCATCGGCGGCAAGGCTATAAATAGAGATAGGATTCGATAAGAATAAGGAAATCGAATCAAAAGGATATGAATCATCAAGGAAGGAATTTCAAGCAATTTGTACTTAGGTCACTTAAGACGAAGTACCGCATCGTGGGTATGCTGCAGACATACACACACTACGTTACTCTACTCAAGCTACCAACTCCATCATACCAAGGTCATCCTACACTCCGAAAGGTAAAACCTAGCGCTCTGATACCAACTTTGTCATGACCCGAAATTGGCACGTGACGGCCCTAATACTACGCAACGCCTAAAGACGTAACGCAATAAAAGAAAGCCAAAACCCAGAAATCTAAACCATAAAAAGAAGATAAGAAAAGATAATTGAAGTTTGAAATATTTGAAATCACAACCCAAATTCTTTAAAAGTCCAACTTTCTTTCTTTAAAATTTTGGCAACACCCCTTTTTGTAAAAACTAGCCCAATGGCGGAAATCAATCACCACCATAAATATACGACGCTGTAGCGAAGAAATAAAGACAATAGAGACAAAGCTGTATAAAAGACAATAAATCCATATATAATATACAATAACGTCATCACCAAGTCTCTAAGTCAACAACATAATAATAGATGGAGAGTACAAGACACAACGAATGTACAATACAAAATTCAGATAACCACCAAAACCCACCTAAGCAAAATAGCACACTGTGAGCCGATGCGGTAATTGTAGCAAAAGATGATAGATGAATAGCCTGCCTCGACTACTCTGGGAAACACCCTGCAAAACAATTGTGGCACAACGGGGGTGAGTTGCCAACTCGTGAATAGTAGATAACATATGCAGGTAATCGCAGGTATGTACGTACAACATGAATCTAAGATATGCAATTAACAGTAATAACAGGTCATATGATTGCAGAATAGTAGAAAGTACACTAACAGGTACAGCCGATATATGAAGCAATAGTGGTATGACAATAGTATGCAATAATCATGCGATAGGGATATGAGAATGTAGATATGCTGCAATCATGAAGGGTACACTAACAGGTACTACTAATACATGAAACAGTGCATAAATAGATAAGTGTGAGGTGTGGAGTGAAATATGTCATTCCCACGGAATCCTGACATCGTGGTAGGATCACAATCCATCAAGACACTCAAATTCACAATTCCTCAATCAGCCCCCAAGTTGGGCTCTCATATCATATAAGTCTCACATCTCCCCAATGTACAATATCGAGTAATCTCATATATCCCGAATGTACAATAATCTCATATGTATCCGGTATCCAATCTTAATGAATCACCTAATATCCCAAATCAAACTCAAGTGTAATTCTAACATCCTAAATATATATATAAATATGCAGAAATAAAAATGATAGTGTCAATACACATATATTAGCGTCCCAATCCACAAATATTGGTGTAAGGGTATATATAACAACGGCTAAATCCCCTGTTATATATACAAAGGTGTTAAAACAAATATCTTGAAAACAATGTGCCAAGCATCGACACAGAAATCCTGATCTACCAGATGCCGTCACCAAGACTAGCATCCTGATAGGCACGTATCATACGCTATCCCGGAAAGCACGAGTGCTTAGCTCTGAGCCTCGCCTTCCCACGTATCCATACGTACATGACTCCCAACGGTATCCCTATGATCCCCGCCGAGTCATTGGTACTATCACCGGTAGGTACTAGCCCGCCTCCAGGCTCAATCGGCAAAGTCCATCGATCTTCTTGCCGAGGAGAACCATACCGGGCCCCACCATATACCCTCATATGGCAACCACACCTCATATGGAGTATATAATCAGAACCGATAAATCTCATGGTGGCTGCGCAAATATCATATCAAGGAAACCGGGTTTTTCAATGTATGCATAATTTCATGAACTCCCACGGTTCCCAAATCCAGAAAACATCATGTAAAATCCAAACAACAATGCGTAAATCCAGGAATAACTATGTGCGATATATCTGAAATGCGAGTATATAAATGAAATTTTGTAGCTGAAACCAGATGTATGCGAAATCAATAAGGTACAGATAAGTATAGGTGTCTACCTATAAGTAAATGATATGGTATACCCCACTGGGTATAAGTAAAATATGAGCAAGGTATACCTGTAGATGTATCGTAATGGGTATATGTACCTATCACTAATGGTACGATACTCTATAGGTATACAGGTAGGGTAAATGTCATAAGTGATAAGCAGTACGAAACAATGTCGGAAGGTCCCTAACCAAGCAATATAGTATCTATAAGTGGTTTTTGTGTGACATGGCAATTATTGACGGTGTGTGTAGCATACAATCCGTGCTCGTGCAACATGAACCGTCAATAATATGTGCAGTGTCCTACGGCCACTAGTCACAGTACAACTATATCTAAGTAAATAGGGTAAAGGCGCATTTCTAACAATGACGTAGAATATGCGACAAGTATTAGAATTATAGCCCAGACGCATCACGCCATGCGGGCGATTCCCTTGTAGATGTTAAATCTACTCACCTACGCTCCAAGCTAGGAGAATCCTACCACCTGTGTCCCTCTGTAGCAGTGCTCGTAGTCCCCACATGCAAACCTAAAAATTAGACAAGGAAATCATATAAATAAGCAAATATCTCGCAAAACGCGATATCGACACTAAACGAGAAACTCGCGTCGCGAACAAAACGCGCGTGTGCACGATACGCTAAAGCGTGTGTATACGCGTCTAAAACTACCGCGATACGCTGGATCACAGAACCCACTCACGTATCGTGCATATCGCGCAAACACAACGAACTAGGAATATGATATATTGTCCCAGATTTTCCTACAGGTCAAATCTCACAAAACTACACATGCCAAAACAGTAGAAAACACTGCATAGAACTATAGGAAAAACCCCAACACCCTAGCCCCTAATCTGGCAGCAAATTGCGGCCAATCCTATTAAATTTGCGGCCTGAATTAGGAATGGGGGTCTCGTGTTCTAGTGGTGTTTTTTAAAGCTAGTGTACGTGCGCCAGTTTTCTCAATTTTGTCCTGAAGGGTCCGGGTCAATAGCAGATCACAGAATGCCAATATATCGCCTAAAACGCCAATTTTGCACAAAACAAAAACCCTATGGTATTTTAATGAAATCCGGGGAATTCTCAGTTAAAGTGACCCTAAAATCACTAAAATAAGCTAGGTTAACTAACACAATCATCACTTATCCAAATTTCAACATACATCACCATAATTAGCACTAAACTCACAATTAAACACAAACCGAAGCTAATTATCACACAAGCTAAGCAATAAGGGGAATTGGGTTAAAGAGTTATACCCTATGGAACCCTATGGAGCAATAGAAGAAGTGAATGGAGGAGGAAGAGCTGCTGTAAGTAGCTGGGGCTGCTGCTGCTGCCTGCTGATGCTGCTGCTGTTGTTTGTTGATGCTGCTGCTGCTGATGGAGCTGCTGTTGTTGATGCTGATGTTGCTGCTGCTTCAGCTGGAGATGAGTGTGTGTGTGTGTGTGTGTATGAGAGAATGAGAGAACAAGAGAAATGAGAGTGAGGTTGAGAATGAGAGAAATTCAAACACCCCATCTTCTCACTCTCTCTCACCTCATTTAATGGGCATGGCACAAGCCATGTAGCCCCATGCCCCCTCTCTCTCCCCCAAAGTCAACAATGAAAGTCAAATTTTAAAACCCATTAAATTCATTTTTCTTTTAAAGAACAACCATGCACACTTAAAACCCAAAACACTTAACTATAAATTTTAAAACTAAATATCTTGAGGAAATGGTTAAACCACAAATTAACACCCTAGTTAACATGCACAAGTGTGTGCAAGCCTAGGAAAAATCTAATAAAATATTCATTAAACAGGATAAAATAATTGGAAATCATTTTGGTAAACTTTTTATTAAAAACCACACATTAAAATATAATTAGCCACAAAACACATTCTAAGGTGTTACAATCTCCCCCCTTAAAAGAAATTCTTCCCCGTATTTAAAAATATACTGCTACGCGTACCTTCAAAGAGAAGATTACAACTCTCAAATCTCGCTCGCAGCCTCCCAAGTGATTACCTCACTATACGGCTACGTCCAAGAAAGCCCTTCACAGATGGCAAGACCCTTGACCGAAGTTTCTTTACCTGCCGAACCATTAATACAATTGGCTGCTAGTGAACGAAAGATCGAGTCCAAGCCAAATTATGTGAGAAAGGTCATGAAGGTATTTGTAAAGTACTATCTCAAGGAATACGGGGTGAAAATTCAATAATCTGGGCGGAAGTGCCAAATTAAAGGCAACAAAACTAACCCGCCCATAGGATCTCAGAAGAACCTAAATCCTGGGAGAAGCTTCCCAAAATCCAACACGTCATTTATCGGAAAAATCCGCAGGAATACATGATTTGCCACTGCGCACATAAGTCTATGACCAACACGGTCGGTATAAGACCACTGTCCGCCCTGAGCTACTCTCATCCTGACCTGAAACAACTGGATCATCTCCGAAGTCTCTAGACTAGCTGGGGTCCAAAAATCCTACTTACGCAGAGTTAGAAAACAACAGACTGGTGATCGACACGACCTAACCCCTAAACCTAAAGGTTGCCAATTGGAGTGTCTCTTGATAACAGCTATCGAAGGAGAACCCTAACAATGGCAAGTGACGATCCCCAACTGCTGACAACAATTTACACAAACGCACAACTTAACAAAGAACAACTGAGCACACTGAGTATACCGGACGACAAGAATCTGAATGGAGTCACACCCTGACTAACCCTGGGTATAAACCATAACGAAATTCTTGGAGATCTGCTCCCACTCCTATTTCGGAACGGTTAAAGGTTGCAACTCTCCAGCCGGCCTCAGATGCTTAACCCAAACACACAAAAGACAGACACCTTGAAACGAAACCCAAATCTTCTCTTTACATCCCTGCCCACCCGTAACTATCTCACAAGTCACGTCAATGTTGGTGGAACTTGAATGAATACAGAGAGTTGACTGATGTAATTGCTCTAGGATTTCACGTCTCTACCCGATAACATCAGGTACATAAACGCGTCCCTAACATAGCACACCATTGTCACAAATCAAGGATTTTGAATCATTACCCAGCCGAGTATGCTCAAGTATCTCTGACGAACGAGCATCGCCGGGCAGTGTCTCGAGAAAGCGATTAAAGAAAAGTGGTCAGGCGCGGACATTAGCAAGTTTTCCCCTCCGTAGAGACGAACTTAAGCTGTACTCAACGATCGCACAAGAACTATAAATCTGCAGAAGATTATCTCAACAATCAACATCTGCTGCAGGAAGATGTACATTAAGCTCTGGTGGTCCGTGAAAATCTGACACGACTCTCGAACAGTGGGAAGGTGTGCAAGTTCCTTGACTGTTTCATCAAAATAGATGTTCTAGCTCCGCGATGCCTGCTTTAATCCATAAATGGATTTGAGCAACTTGCACACCTTCCCTCTGCTCCTACTGTCTACAAAGCCTTCTAGCTGATCCATATAAACGCACTCTTCCAAACTACCGTTTAGAAAAGCCGTTTTTAAGTCCATCTGCCATATCTCATAGTCATGGAAGGCAGCAATGGCAAGTAGGATCCGAATGGATTTGAGCATAGCCACTGGAGAAAAAGTTTCGTCATAGTCCACACCAGGTCTTTGACGAAAACCTTTTGCAACGAGTCTAGCCTTATAGATTTCCACCTGCCCATCTACACCAAGTTTCATTTTGTAGATCCATTTTCATCCAACGGGTTTTACCCCAGGTGGAGCAATATCCAAGGTCCACACTTTATTGGGGTACAAGGACTCCATTTCGGATCGCATAGCATCCAACCACTTATCAGAGTCCCTACTGATAATGGCATGCTTAAAACTAGTAGGGTCATCTTCTTCCAAGATGCAATCTTCTCGATCCCCGTCTATGAGAAAACCGTAGTATCTATCGGGCGGATGAGAAATCCTACCAGATCTGCGGAGTGGCTGAGGTTCGTCTAGGATTACTGAATCTAGCAATTCCTCCAAATCTTCAGTTACATTTTATGGTTCATGTATTTCCCCCAGTTCTACCGTACTCCCACTAGTTTCTTTTGCAAGAAACTCCCTTCCTAAAAAGGTAACATGGTGAGATACAAATATCTTCTGTTCCTCAATGTGGTAGAACAGATACCCTAGTGAATCCTTAGGATATCCCACAAATTTACATAAAACTGAACGTGTATTAAGCTTGTCCATTTTCTGTGTTTTCACATAGGCTGGATAACCGCATATCTTAATAAATTTAAGACATGGTTTTTTACTACTTCATATTTCATATGGAGTCTTAGGCACAGATTTGGACGGAACTTGATTCAAAATGTATGTCGTTGTCTGAAGCGCATGTCCCCAGAATGAAAGAGGCAACTCAGCACTACTCATCATAGAGCGAACCATATCCAATAGGGTACGATTCCTCTGCTCCGATACACCGTTGTGCTGTGGTGTGTAAGGAGAAGTAAGCTGAGAGATAATTCCATGCTCTTTTAAGTAATCTAGGAATTCCATGCTCAAGTGCTCCCCTCCCCTATCAGACCGGAGGATCTTGATTCTTTTGCCAGTCTGGTTCTCTGCTTCATTTCTGAATTCTTTGAATTTCTCAAAAGCTTCATATTTGTGTTTCATGAGATACACATATCCGAACCTAGAGAGATCTTCAGTGAATGTGATGAAGTACGAGAAGCCTCCTCTTGCATGTATAGACATCGGACCATACACATCACTGTGTATGAGTCCCAAGAGCTCTGCTACTCTTTCTCCATGTCCGGGGAACGGAGATTTGGTCATTTTTCCTTTGAGACAAGACTGACAAGTTTCATAAGATGAAAATTCGAACGTATTTAAGAGTCCATCTTTATGTAACTTACTTAGTCTTTTCTCTCCGATATGACCAAGTCTACAATGCCATAAGTAGGATTCGTTCGTATCTGAACTCTTCCTCTTGCGTGTTTTTTGTACATTGAGGAGTGTATTATGATTTAGAACATAGATACCATTACACAGTGTACCTTCTGCAAACAGTACCTTATCAAGGTAAATGTTCATGATATTTCTATCAAGAACAAAGTTATATCCATCTTTATGAAGTAAAGAAACTGATATGATGTTGCAAACCATAGAAGGTACATAGTAGCAATTGTTCAAAATCATAGTGTTGCCATTTGGCAACACTAGGTGATATTCACCGACGGCTGCAGCATTAACTTGTTCTCTGTTCCCTGCCCTGAGGGACATATCATCAGGTCCAACTATCCTACTTTTTCTCAGTCCCTGCAATAAATTACAGATATGAGATCCTGATCCGGTATCTAGTACCCTCGAGGTAGGACTGACCGAAAAGCAGTTCTCAATTACAAGAACACCTGAAGTTGATGCATTAGTATGCTTCTTCTTCAATGGGGTTTCCTTGGAATTCAAACTATCCTCTTTCTTCTGCTCATACTTACAATCGCCATCATAAGTTAGAGCCAAACCGACGTTCCCCAGCCCCGAATAAGAATTCAGATCGGTTAAGCGATACATTTTATTATCTTGATTAGGGCGTGCAATGGTTGCTACCTGGAGAGAGAGAGAGAGAAGAAACACTCAGCATGCGCTCTTGAAAGATTAGATTGGTTATTAATTTATCTAACCTGGATGGCTCCCACTGTTTCCTCAAATTCTTCTTCAAACCTTAAAAGAAGAACTAGTCAGGATTAATTGCACGTCATAATACTTGATTAACCTTTCATTCAGGCTAGTGTTGGTACTTCAAGGGAGGTTTTCCAACGCTTTCGCGAAGTTCCTTAATTATATAACCTCTTTTCCCTGGAGGCATAGCCCCACTAACACCGTTCTAGACACATACTTGGAACACCGTTCTAGACACATACTTTGTTTATAGCATTGATTGTTAAGTGAAATAATCTTCCTAGAGTAATCTAACTCATTAGTGGGATCGGGATCCTACTATCATTATGTAATGACCTAAATGGAATCCATTCTAGTCACTACACTCCAAAAGGTATGCTTAATCTGCAAGTTTCCTGTATATTTAAAACTCCCGATGTGGTTTTTACCCCTAGGACCCAAGTGACCATGACGAATAATCAACAAATCAAAAGGTCCTAGTCAAGTTCAACCCGTCGTTATCCTGGATTGCATTAGACCCACCCGCATGATCCTTGACGAATAATCAACAAAATCATGCGACCGTCCTAACCAATCGCATCTATCAGTGCAACAGGGAATTATTACTCAGCTACCGTTCACTGTGTCTTGACGAATAATCAACAAACGCAGCACGAATACTAAGTAGTAATTATCTGAAACGACGGAGGGCTACGGTTGGGTTTTTGGAGAAAAAAACCCGTTAATGTAATGAACTTGATATCGTTGAAGGAACCTGATAGCTTTTGAAAAGGAGTGGTTTAAGCTCCGCTTTTTTGAAAATTTCTGGTTTTGAAAAAACCGAGTAATCTATAGTATAGACTTTAGCTCAAGAGGTCACTCCCGGCGAAGGGATCTCGGCTCTTGCCTCGTAGAATGAGGTGTTGGATAT
Source organism: Agapanthus africanus (assembly GCA_030015575.1). Taxonomy (NCBI): domain Eukaryota; kingdom Viridiplantae; phylum Streptophyta; class Magnoliopsida; order Asparagales; family Amaryllidaceae; genus Agapanthus; species Agapanthus africanus. Next base: position 46,982,885 of record JASDDO010000016.1, read on the forward strand.
TCATGACCGAATACCACTATGCAAAGCGAAAGAATATAACTGTAATTTTTCGAAATTTGTTCCAACAACATCTTTTAGGTTTATTTTCTTGCATTAATCAAAATTAATGCGGTCCCATCAATTAACCTATCACACCAGAAAAGAACGAAAATAAAATGTACGTATATTCCATCCGCATTCGCCACGGGCCCCGTCATCACCCGTTAGGTTACTTAACTAACGACAGAGCGGGGGCTGGACTAGCGCGGGTGCAAAACATATACAACATCTACTAGTATATATATAAGTATATACAACATTTATCCCAGGCATGATAATAATCAACATCACAGAATCTTAGCCATCAATACAGAATGGTGGATAATCATAGAGCCCCGGGTTTCATTTGAGCCGCAAATAAAACCCGACGTTCCCGGTCGTGTGGATAGCTTATGCAATGAAAACCTGGACCCCTACGAGCACTGCAAGTTACCCGCCAATCCCAGAAGTGAGGCAGCCCCCTTCAACAAAGTGAATGGGCCACCCAGCACTTCACGGAATCCGGTAACTTGGGCGCCCCTCCGTGGGTCAAACTATACCCCTTACGAGTGTGGCGAATAGCCCGCCAATTCTAGAATGAATCCCCATCCGTCTCAACGCTATGAGATGCGGGCTTGTTTCGTTCTAGAACCCGGCTATCTGTACACTCCACCGTGGGGTAATCCTAGTACAAGAAAAGAAAATAATATGTACAAAAGGTGACATCGACCTCAACCCAGTCGTGCCCCAAAATAATATACAACCCGGCAAAGACGACAGTCCACATGTCAGACGCTCGTCCCGCAATATCAAATGTACAATTGAATATAAACTGTACTACTAACATTGCACCACAGGCTATCCACCAAGACTATCTAACCACAATCACAACACAAGCACAAAACATCAACGCGAATGTCACGTTCGCAAACCCGTCTAAAAGAACATATAGCAGATAGACGTGTTTACCGATCAAATGACATTCACGGTCACAGATAAAAGTGAATGTACTGTAAACTATTAAATAGTGTCAAATATAACGACTTCGAAACACTTCAAATTGCCCCGTACAGAAAACAACTGAGAATCAAACTTGGCCAAAAAACTAACAACACCAGAAACCCAAACTACAAGAGACAAGAACACAGACCAAAGCACGACACAATTTGTAAAGGAAAAACCGAGGAAGCCGGTTTTGGGGGTTGTGTAGTCGGCCAGAACTTGGCCAAATTGCGTCGTTTTTGTTCTGGGTACATCTCACATTGTAAATATCACTTTGCAGTTGTTTAAAAAAAAAATTTGAAACCTTTTAAAATTCAACAGAAACTGCAGTTTGGGTTTGATGTTACGGAGTCGTTTCGGTTTCATTGTTTTAACATTGTTTAAGCTTGCTAGATTAGGGTTTATGGGTTGGCTCTGATACCATGAAGGGTTACACTAGCGTCCCGAACAACTTCCGTGGACAAATGCGGAACAAAAATTTTACGACGATACAAAACTTGGCGCTAGAATAAACCTAAAACCGGATCTTTACCGTAAACCTAGTTAGCTAGTTAGGGTTCTATCTACTCTGATAGAAAGTATACCTAAAGAAACCAAGTCCTTCGGATCTTTGATCCTCTCCTTAAGCTCCTCGATGGATGTATAGATCGTGCTTGAACTTCGGCTTCCTTGTGTCAACGATGATCCACCCGAAAGTTCCAACCTTGAGCTAAACCTCTAACTTGAGGTAACTAGAATACTTTGCTTGCTAATCTAAGTAGACTAGAGTGAGTAGATTGTGATTTGAGTGGCTTAGTCTCACTAACCTTTGATTATCAACACATGATACACTAGGGTTTAAGAGAGGAAGAAGGAGAGAGCTTGCATGAAGAAAGAGAAAGTATTTGTGATAATGATAATAAAAATAGAATAGCTAGCTTATATATGACCTCAACCATGGCTTGAAAACATCTCACCAAAATATCTAGGTAAAAATATCTCCTCAAAATATCTAAGGTCAACAAGTCAAGCCAAGTCAAAATGTCAACATAAGTAGCCATGCTAAAAATTATCATTTATCAAAAATAACAAAGTCTTTTCTTTTTCTCATATGTGTTTTGACCAAGTCAATGGTCAAAACCCTAATGAGGTATCTCCTTCTATACCCCCTCTCATCCGTATATACATACCCGCATCCGTGTTCCGAGAAACATGAATACTATGAGACGAAGCTAATCCAGTAATCAAATACTAGGATACGGCTTAAACCAAAGCCCACTAGTATTGTCCGCTCGAACACCACACGCGCACAAGTACACGTATGTGATCGAACCCTATCGTAAAACCATGCGACCTCTACTTGTTTCTGTCATGACCCAAAGTTCGGACCGTGACCGGCACTTAACCACGTAATGTCTACAGGCGTAACGCGGCTAAGTAAGCCGAAACCCAGAAATCAAAACCATTAAAAGTAGTGAGTGTTAAAACATTCGATGAAAACATTTGTTAAAACATTTAGGAAACCTTGAGTAATTTAGTAAAAATCTTTAAGGTTTAAGTTGTTTTATTAAAAAAATTTCGGCAGCATCTTCTTTGTAAAAACTAGCCCCGAGTCGAGTACGACACAAGGTATAAGTGAAACTGACATATAATAAGAACAAAGCATCCCAAAACAGGGGCAATCACGCCCAACGGCGGAACAATCACCACAAATATAATATACGACGCCATAGCGAAGAAATGAGCAGTAAAAGTGAAAACAAATATCATGAAAGATAAAGTTGCATAAATAAAGTCGGCTCACAACGAGCTCGACACCATAGTACAAAATAATATATATCGTCCTCACAACTGTCTCTAAGTCAATACATAAAGGTAGATAGAGAATACTAGATACAACAATATACAACTTAAAAGTAAACAGATACCGCACAAAACCCATCTAATAGCAAAATGGCAAGCACGCCAAAGCAGTGGTATCCGTGTCAAAAGATGTGGTAAACAGCCAACCGCGACTACTCCCAAGGGCAACCTGCAAGCACTGTGGCACAACGGGGGTGAGTTGCCAACTCGTGAATAGAGATAACATATAAAGGTAATCGCGAGCATGCCCGTACTACGCTACTATAACATATGCCAATAGATAATATCGATGCGTGATAAGCAGTATGTGCAATAATCATGCAAGTACTCTATCAGGTAATCCAACTACAGGATGAGATACAATAATGAATGCTGAGCATGGAAAATATAACATCTACACGGAATGTCACGTGGAATAAATATAGTCGGTGTCTATCAATGCACCCAAATCCTAAAATTGCTCAGACGCCGGCACTCTCATCGGCCCTCCAATCCTGTAAATCTCTGAGAATCTCGAGTGCCCAACATCGGCACCCAAATATCATAAATACTTGTGTCCAGCATCGACACGCAAATCCTCATCCATCGGGCATCCGTCAGTCCGGATCAGCCCACGGGCTCCGTCTGCGGTATCGGCCCTCGGTCCCGGCAGTACGGATCATCCCGCATCCATCTATCGACTCTGGTCAGTATCCTACGGATGACCGCCAGGTCCAACCAATCACCGGTAGGTAGTAGTCCCTCCGTCAGGCTCACCGTCTACTGCAAAGCGAAACCGTTCTCGCCCCGGGGTACCATACCGGGTCCACCATGTACCCGTAATCGGCCTCATCCAGCTCCTCGATTCGGGTTCACACATATCACTCTAGCACCGAGAAAACACATGGTGGACGCACCGAAATATCATATCATGGGAAACCGGGTTTTTAAATGATTACATATTCTTTTTGAAATAGCCACGGTTCCCAAATCCAGAAATCACATGTAATCCAACTCAATATGTAAGTCAATGCGATGTGATATATGCACCAAGTATGAATATCATGTCAGTTCACATAAAAGATGAGCTACAGTGTAATGATCCGATGCGATATATGCATCAAGTATGAATATCATGGAAATTCTACAGTGTGAGTGTCATGGCAATTACTAACGGTGTGTGTGTAACATACAAGACAGTGCTCGTACAACCTGAACCGTTAGTAATGGTGCGGTGTTCTATCAATTCTAATCTATATACGTAAAGCAGGGAATGCAGTATGCACTGAATAGTCAATGGATGCAAATGTAGCTATAAGGTCCTATCAGCCCTGACGTAGAACGCCACGCGGGCGATATCCCCGTAGATGTTAAATCTACTCACCGAAGTCTCGCGCTAAGTGTAGCCGATGACTTGCTTCCCCTTCTTCGCAGCGTCCATCCCACTTGCCTGCGAACCTAGAATTTACACAATATATCACACATAAGCTAAAATTTACAAAAACACGATATCAATGTCAAACTAGACCCGCATCGCAAACTAAGTGCGCGTGTGCGCGATACGCTAAAACGTGTGATTACGCGCCTGAAGCTACCCTGACGCGTCGCGATACGCAGAAACCCCAAATCTACACACGTATCACATGTGTCGCGAAGATTTAAAATACGAGAAACAGGTATTTAGCTCCAGATTTTTATACAGCAAGAATTAAATAAATTTTGCATCAAACAGAAATCTAGTGGTATTTTGGTGAAATTGGCTAAGCTTGGTTAACATGGCCTTAACAACACTTAATTAATTTAGTCTAACCAATATTAACCTCACATAACCAAAGTTCACACTACTCACCACATTTAGCACTAAAACACACAATTAATCACTAATCGAAGCTATAACACACCAACTAAGCAAATTAGGATGTAGGGTTAAGAACTATACCCCACTCTTGACCCTAGGGAGCAGGAGGAAGGAGAAGGAGTAGAGGGAAGGAGCTGCCGCGCCGCTGTGCTGCTGCTGTGTCGCGCTGCTGTGCTGTGCTGCTGCTGCTGTGACGCGCTGCTGCTGCTGCTGTGCCGTGCTGCTGCTGCTGTGCCGCGCTGCTGGTGTGCTGTGCTGCTGCTGCTGCTGTGCGGTGCTGCCGCGCTGCAGTGCTGCTGCTGTTGCTGTGCCGCGTTGCTGCTGCTGATGCTGGAGCTGCTGCTTCTTGTGTTGCTGCTGCTGCTACTGCTGCTTATTGCTGCTGATGCTGGAGCTGCTGCTTGTTGCTGCTGCTGCTGCTGAAGTTGCTGCTTGTTGGTGCTGCTGCTTAGAGCTGCTGCTGATGCTGGAGCTGCTGCTTGTTGGTGCTGCTGCTTGGAGCTGCTGCTCATGCTGGAGATGCTGCTGCTTGTTCTGCTGCTGCTGCTGCTTGTTGCTGCTACTGCATGGAGCTGCTGCTGATGCTGGAACTGCTGCTGCTTATGTTGCTGCTGCTGCTTATGTGTGTGAGGGAGTGTGAGAGTGAGAGAGAGAAGTGAGAAAAAGTTGGCACAACACAAGAAATGAGAGAACAAATATCAACACCCTCTCTCTCCCATTCAATGCAAGCATGGGCTCATGCCATGATGCCCATCATGCACACTCTCTCTCTCTCTCTCTCTCTCTCTCTCTCTCACCAAGTCAAACCCAAAGCAATAATTCATTTTCCATTTAAAAAAACAATACCCTTAATTAAAATCAATTTAACTTAATAAGAAAGGGTTAGTCTACCATGGTTGCTAAATATGGTTTAACCCTAATTTGACCGTAGTTTACATGTACAAGTGTGTGCAAGTCTAGGAAAATTCTAAAAAAATATTTATAATTCTTGACAAAATATTTGAAAACTAATTTGGTAAACTTTTTTATAAAAAAAATTATTTATTGACATATAATTAGCCTCTAAACACATTCTAAAGTGTTACAATCTTCCCTCCTTAAAGAAATTCGTCCCCGAATTTAAAATATAAGCTACGCATACCTTCAAAGAGATGAGGGAACTTCTTCCGCATCTCGTCCTCGGCCTCCCAAGTGATCTCTTCACCATTCGGGCTGCGCCAAAGCACCTTCACTGATGGCAAGGCCGTCGATCTAAGTTTCTTCACCTGCCGGTCCAATATCACGACTGGCTGCTCGGTGAACAAAAGGTCGCGCTCAAGCTGAACGGTCTGATGCTGAATCATGTGCGGAGGGTCATGTAGGTATCTGCGAAGCATGGACATGTGAAACACGGGGTGAACATCTGGGAAGTCGGGTAGAAGAGCCAAACGATAAGCTACTGCGCCCACACGCTCGAGGATCTCGAAGGGACCTATGAATCTGGGGCTAAGCTTCCCCTTCCGTCCAAACCTCATCACTCCCTTCATTGGAGAGACCCTCAGAAAAACGTGATCGCCAACTGCGAACTCTAATCTGCGGTGGCGTCTGCCAGCATACGATCTCTGTCTGCTCTGAGCTGTCCTCATCCTGTCTCGAATCAGCTGTATCTTCTCAGTCGTCTCCTGTACGATCTGTGGCCCTAAAATACTGCCCTCGCTGAGCTCGGTCCAACAGACAGGCGATCTACATCTCCTCCCATACAAAGCCTCGAAAGGTTCCATCTGAATAGTATCCTGGAAACTATTGTTGTAGGAGAACTCTATCAACGGTAAATGATGATCCCAGCTACCACCAAAGTCTAAAACGCATGCTCGGAGCATGTCCTCGAGAGTCTGAATAGTCCGCTCTGACTGGCCGTCGGTCTGCGGATGAAATGCTGTGCTGAAACTCAAGCGGGTGCCCAAAGCCTCCTGAAGCCTCTGCCATAGTCGGCTGGTAAACTGGGTGCCTCTGTCGGACACGATACACGTCGGGACCCCATGCAGTCGTACTATCTCGTCGATATAAATCTGGGCATACTGAGCAAATCCGAAAGTCGTCTTCACTGGCAGGAAGTGAGCCGCTTTCGTCAAACGATCTACGATCACCCAAATGGAGTCATACCCCCGCCTAGTCCTGGGTAGACCCACAACGAAATCCATCGAAATCTGCTCCCATTTCCACTCCGGAATGGGTAACGGCTGTAGCTCTCCCGCCAGCCTCTGGTGCTCGGCCTTGACTTGATGACAAGTCAGGCATCTTGAAATGAAATCTGCGATGTCCCTCTTCATCCCGTCCCACAAGTAAACATCTCTCATATCGTGGTACATCTTAGTAGAACCGGGATGGACGTTGTACACCGATTGATGTGCCTCCTCAAGAATCTCACACCGCAGTCCCTCAGCATCTGGTATGCACAGTCTTGTCCTAAATTGTAGTATCCCCTGATCATCGATCACGAACTCAGAAAATCTACCCTGTCCAATCTGTGCCATGATTTCTGAACATCGGTCATCACTGTGTTGTGCCTCATGTATACGGTCAAGTAACTGTGGGCGTGCACGAACATGTGCAAGCTGTCCCCCGATCGGCGTGAACTCGAACTGCACTCGGCTGTCACATAATATCTGCCAATCTACCAATGACTGCCTCTGCACCGCGCTCAAACAAGATAGACTGCCCCCGGGCCTCCTACTCAACGCATCTGCTACTACATTAGCCTTGCCCGGGTGATACAAGATCTCGCAATCGTAGTCCTTCACTAGTTCCATCCAACGGCGCTGTCGGAGATTGAGGTCCCGCTGCTGAAATATATACTTTAAGCTCTTGTGATCAGTGAATATCTGGCACGACTCGCCATAGAGGTAATGTCGCCAGATCTTAAGTGTAAAGACCACTGCGGCCATCTCCAAATCATGAGTAGGGTAGTTCTTTTCATGTCTCTTCAACTGCCGCGAAGCATACGCGATCACCCTGTCATGCTGCATCAATACGCACCCTAGCCCCACTCGTGAAGCGTCACAATAGACTGCAAATCCGCCTGATCCTGAAGGCAATGATAACACTGGCGCCGTAGTCACACAAGTCCGTAGCTGCTGGAAACTGTGCTCGAACTCCTCCGTCCAATCGAAAGAAACTCCCTTCCGGGTCAATCCAGTCAAGGGTGCAGCAATGCGGGAGAAATCCTGCACAAATCGCCTGTAGTAACCGGCCAACCCTAAAAAGCTGCGTATCTCAGTAACGGATGTAGGCCTGGGCCAACTCTGAACGGCCTCAATCTTCCGCGGGTCCACACATATACCATCCCGTGTAATCACGTGACCCAAGAAGTCTACGCCGTCGAGCCAGAATGCGCACTTGGAGAATTTTGCATAAAGTCGGTGCTCCCTCAAAGTCTGCAGTGTGATCCGCAGGTGCTGCTCGTACTCCTCTCTGCTCCGGGAATACACCAGTATGCCGTCAACGAACACGTTGATGAACAAATCCAAATATGGCCAGAAAATACGGTTCATCAAGTCCATGAATGCTGCTGGCTCATTGGTGAGTCCGAACGACATCACTAAAAACTCATAATGGCCGTAGCGCGTATGGAAAGCTGTCCTAGGAATGTCCTCCTGTCGAACCCGTAGCTGATGATAGCCCGATCGTAAATCGATCCTCGAAAAATATCCTGCCCCCTGAAGCTGGTCGAACAAGTCGTCGATGCGTGGCAAAGGATACCTGTTCCGCACTGTAACCCTGTTCAGCTGGCGGTAGTCGATACACAGAAGCAAACTGCCGTCCTTCTTTTTGACGAACAGGACTGGAGCACCCCAAGGAGAAACACTGGGTCGAATAAGTCCCTTATCCAGCAAATCTTGCAACTGACCCTTCAATTCTCGAAGTTCCGTCGGGGCCATCCGATAAGGCGGTATGGAAATAGGCCCCGTGCCAGGAACCAAATCAATACAGAAAGAAATGTTGCACTCGGGCGGTAGCCCAGGAAGCTCGTCAGGGAACACATCAGGAAACTCGGTAACAACCGGAAGCTGATCCAACGGAACCTCTGTAGCATTAGCATCGCAAACTTAGGCGAGAAATCCCTGACATCCCTTCCTCAAAAGCTGTCCAGCGTGAAAAGAAGAAATCACACTGTGAGGGGCGGCACCACGGTCCCCCAACACAACAAAAACCGACTCGTCGGGAAAACAAAATCTAACTGTCTTCTCACGGCAGTCCACAGAAGCATAGCACGTGGCTAACCAATCTATGCCTAAAAGAACGTCGAACTCCAACATCTCAAGAAGGATCAAGTCGACAGGCAACTCTCTCCCGCCAATACAGACGGTATAGGATCGGAACACGTGCCTAACAACAAATGACTCTCTCACGGGAGTGGTCACGACAAGCGGCTGATCAAGCAGACTGGAATCTCTACCCAAACTTGGCACGAAGTGTGTGGATACGTACGAGTGCGTGGATCCGGGATCGAACAATACATGTGCATCAACAGAACATACTGATAAGGTACCTGAGACCACCGCATTGGACGCCTGCGCGTCCGGATGCGTCAACGCAAAAACCCGTGCCTGTCCTCCACCTGTGACTGGCTGTACTCTGCCGGCAGCTGGCTGCCTCTACCTCGGCCACCTCATCCTCTAGGAACTAACCCTTCGCGACCATGGTCTCTCTGTGTGTAGGTCTGACGCGGAGCAACTGTGGGTACAATAGGCAATGCCCTGTAGGGAGAGGAAGGTGGTAAGGTAACATGCGGTGCTGCTGCCTCCCTTCGGTGTATCTCTGGACAATCTCGCACACGATGATAAGAACTCCCGCAACGGAAACACCCTGATGATGGTCGCTGACCCTCCTGGGGATAGGAGCTGAACAACCGGCCTCGCTTCGAATCTTTGCCACCTGCAAGGTGCCTATCATGGCGCCGAAAAGGCTGTCTCTGCACTGATGTATCTTCCCGAACTCTCTTCGGCTCTGGGACTGCCGGAGTCTCAGCAAGGCGCTCCTCAACCAATAAGGCTGCATCTACAGCTGCTGCATAGGTCTCGTAGTGCTGCGCGCTGATCGCAAGGAACAGTGGTGTGAGCAAGACTCGGACAAATCTCTTGACTCGCATCTCCTCGGTAGCCACAAGGTACTGAGCATAAACTGCTAGCTCGGTGAACAACACATCGTACTCTGCCACTGTCATCTCTGGCGTCTGGCACAAGGACTCAAATCTGCGTGCTCGGGCATCCCTAACACTCTGGAGAAGGAAACGGGCTAGAAATACGGTCACAAACTCCGTCCAGGTCATAGGAGGAAGACCTACTGCTCTTCCCTTCTCGACCAATTCGCACCATTTCTGCGCAAGTCCTTCCCGGCGAAAGCTCGCGAACTCGACCCATCTCGCATCTGCGCATCTGAGGGAACGGTATATCCGGGCCATCCTATCAATAAAAGACTGTGGGTCCTCGGCTGCATCGGTGCCTGTAAATACCGGAGGCTTCAGCCTCATAAATTCTGACAGCGATACTGTAATCACCTCCGTCGCTGCAGGGGCAGCTGGCTGTACGGTCGGTACCATCGCGGTCCCTGTGACTGGTGGAGCTACCTCCGGTCGCTGTGCTCGAAGCGTCTCAACTAGCGATCCTATCATCTGGCGCATCTCCTGCATGCTGGATCCCACCGTCTGGCGCATCTCCTGCATACCAGCCCCTAGCGTGGCAATCTGATCTGTCACGGGAGGAACAGCCTGCTCGGGTACAACCGGTGTACTGCCCGGATCAGTCCTCGTCTCAGAAGAATCAACTGAAAGGTTCCTAGGCACCTTATAGTGGTCTCACATGGCATCAAACATGCCAATTTACAAAAATTATGGTGCCGAGAAACCCTAATACGGATCGTCGGCTAGAATCCTAGGCGAAAAACGAATCTAGTTAACACTTTAACTAAAGATCGGAAGTTACAACCTTTGTAGATCCGGATATCCACTTCCTTAGCTCCACGTGGTCGTCCTCTCGCTGTCCATCTCGAATCTTGGACTCTCGCGACGGCTTCGTCGGAGAAGTGAGCGGAATAGGTCGTCGGCTTCGTGCCGAAGATGATATACGTCGAGGTTGCACAAGTTCAAGCTCCAACTTCACCAAGTGGTGAGACTTGTGAAGAAAACACCCAAAACAACTTGGCAAGAGGTAGAGGGTGAAGAAATAGGAGGTGGGTTCACTTTAGAATTGGATTTCTCACTTTGGATCTCAAGTTGCCATTGATGGCATCAAGGTTTCTTTCTTGAAGAAGAAGGTCAAGAAGAAGAAAGAATATGATAAGTGTTGAATTAAAATGAAAATAATTCAATACTTATCATAAGCTAACCATAGTTGAGTGTAGAGAATAGACCATGGTTAGTTGGATAGGTTAGGGTTAAGCATGAAGACAAGAATGGTTAAGAAGTCAAAGCTTCATGAAGCTTCAACTAAAGACAAACTTCTCCACCATTCTTATCTCAATCTTTTCCAAATAAATAAATGAACAAATAAATAAATAAATGAATATGCAAAACCCTAATTATCAAATTAACCATGGTTTAATTCTATATACTTAACTAAATAATCAAGCATCATCAAACATGATACTAATATGTGCACAAAAGTATATCACATATACTTCTTGCACATCAAGTGAGAAAATCCATATAAAGTGAACCAATACTAGTTAATGCAAAGTAATATATCAAATATATAATTATACATTAAATCATTAAATCAACATTTGATTCAATGATCCGGTCATGTCGCACATAACCGACTAGTATTCAATGTATCGATTTATCGAATCAATGATTCGATAACTAGGTCATATCGAATATAACCAATCGAAACATTTATCGCGAGAATGAAATGCGTTATCACATACGCGCATTATTCTCGGTCCCGTACATATCTCATATGCGCTCCTATTTCGTTTCGCTTGAGCCAGGAAACCTCTGTGTAGGACTCTAAAGACTCGTCAATACGCCGGTAGCAGATGATGATCATATCAATCACCCACAAGACGCAAGCGGTCTGCTAAACGTAACAGCCATCCGGGTATTGAGCGATCAGAAGATCCACGAGCTAGCCCGCTCACACTCCTGTGAATCCAACCAGTAACACTTACCGTACAGTCCGGTCTGTTCGTCTGATACGTCGCATATCAAGTCTAGGGGTGGTAAACGTCAGACCCCAATAACCGATAAGTCGTGCCGATGTGAGGCTCATAACGGGTCGAGAAACTACTGGTAACACTTACCAGCAAATCTCTGATCAGCCCTTGCCAGGGACTTCCCTGTTACGGCCAATCGAGCACAGCGCAACATCAACCCCCAATACCGGGAGAGATGAAACCCCCCTATCGCTCATTGCCTCCATGTGACTCGGGACTGTACCCAAAGACCACCGTTTTGCACGCCCTCATGGACGTGGTAAGGTGGAGATCAAAGCACAGTGGGAATCACACAAGACTCTATGACGATCTCGGGTCTACAGACTAACCTGTACAAGTGTCACCTGAGAACTGCCATCTGACGTGAGGTATAATACCATCTGGGAGTTCTCGGCGAGTCTGTCCAGTGTACCCAGTCTCCACTGAGCACCCGTATACCATCTCTGATGTCAAACACCAATGGATATAGGATCATCTATTACCCATCCCATGGGTCGAGAAGCGTATACGCTAGTCTACTCTGGTATATCGATGCCACGTCTCGATACACCCACGACTAGGGACCTTGAAGGATGTACTTATGGACTACCATGTCCCCACTAGTATGATCTGCATCATAGTCCAGGTAGTCAAGTACACATCCTAAGGGCTTTACCAACATGTAACCATAAGACAGTTTAAAGAGACTAGTGTACATGTTAAGATAAAGAGTAACCAGATAGCATACTATCATATCGAGCAAGAAAGTCATCTCTATATATGTCCAGGCATCCAATATAATATACATCATCTGTACAATACTGGCCTCTAGGGCATACATACAACCAACATCAACTCTAATCTCGGCCCTCGCGGCCGCTCTCTGCGCCCTCGTAGTCTTTGGCGGCATAATGGCTGAAAGGAAATTAGGATTCGATAAGAATATGGAAATCGAATCGCAAGAATATATCTATACTCAAGAAGGAATTTAAATCAATAAGTCCTAAGGTCGCTTTGGCGGAGTACCGTGTCGTGAGTATGCCGCGGAACATACACACGCTACGCCACTCTGCTTCAGCTACCTACTCCATCATACCAAGGTCATCCTACACTCCGAAAGGTAAAACCTACGCTCTGATACCAACTTTGTCACGACCCAAAGTTCGGACCGTGACCGGCACTTAACCACGTAACGTCTACAGGCGTAACGCGGCTAAGTAAGCCGAAACCCAGAAATCAAAACCATTAAAAGTAGTGAGTGTTAAAACATTCGATGAAAATATTTGTTAAAAAATTTAGGAAACCTTGAGTAATTTAGTAAAAATCTTTAAGGTTTAAGTTGTTTTTTTTAAAAAAATTCGGCAGCATCTTCTTTGTAAAAACTAGCCCCGAGTCGAGTACGACACAAGGTATAAGTGAAACTGACATATAATAAGAACAAAGCATCCCAAAACAGGGGCAATCACGCCCAACGGCGGAACAATCACCACAAATATAATATACGACGCCATAGCGAAGAAATGAGCAGTAAAAGTGAAAACAAATATCATGAAAGATAAAGTTGCATAAATAAAGTCGGCTCACAACGAGCTCGACACCATAGTACAAAATAATATATATCGTCCTCACAACTGTCTCTAAGTCAATACATAAAGGTAGATGGAGAATACTAGATACAACAATATACAACTTAAAAGTAAACAGATACCGCACAAAACCCACCTAATAGCAAAATGGCTAGTACGCCAAAGCAGTGGTATCTGTGTCAAAAGATGTGGTAAACAGCCAACCGCGACTACTCCCAAGGGCAACCTGCAAGCACTGTGGCACAACGGAGGTGAGTTGCCAACTCGTGAATAGAGATAACATATAAAGGTAATCGCGAGCATGCCCGTACTACGCAACTATATCATATGCCAATAGATAATATCGATGCGTGATAAGCAGTATGTGCAATAATCATGCAAGTACTCTATCAGGTAATGCAGCTACAGGATGAGATACAATAATGAATGCTGAGCATGGAAAATATAACATCTACACGGAATGTCACGTGAAATATATATAGTCGGTGTCTATCAATGCACCCAAATCCTAAAATAGCTCAGACGCCGGCACTCTCATCGGTCCTCCAATCCTGTAAATCTCTGAGAATCACGAGTGCCCAACATCGGCACCCAAATATCATAAATACTTGTGTCCAGTATCGACACGCAAATCCTCATCCATCGGGCATCCGTCAGTCCGGATCAGCCCACGGGCTCCGTCTGCGGTATCGGCCCTCGGCCCCGGAAGTACGGATCATCCCGCATCCATCTATCAACTCTGGTCGGTATCCTCCGGATGACCGCCAGGTCCAACAAATCACCGGTAGGTAGTAGTTCCTCCGTCAGGCTCACCGTCTACTGCACAACGAAACCGTTCTTGCCCCGGGGTACCATACCGGGTCCACCATGTACCCGTAATCGGCCTCATCCAGCTCCTCGATTCGGGTTCACACATATCACTCTAGCACCGAGAAAACACATGGTGGACGCATCGAAATATCATATCATGGGAAATCGGGTTTTTAAATGATTACATATTCTTTTTGAAATAGCCACGGTTCCCAAATCCAGAAATCACATGTAATCCAATTCAATATGTAAGTCAATGCGATGTGATATATGCATCAAGTATGAATATCATGTCAGTTCACATAAAAGATGAGCTACAGTGTAATGATCCGATGCGATATATGCATCAAGTATGAATATCATGGAAATTCTACAGTATGGGTGTCATGGCAATTACTAACGGTGTGTGTGTAACATACAAGATAGTGCCCGTGCAACCTGAACCGTTAGTAATGGTGCGGTGTTCTATCAATTCTAATCTATATACGTAAAGCAGGGAATGCAGTTTGCACTGAATAGTCAATGGATGCAAATGTAGCTATAAGGTCCTATCAGCCCTGACGTAGAACACCATGCGGGCGATATCCCCGTAGATGTTAAATCTACTCACCAAAGTCTCGCACTAAGTGTAGCCGATGACTTGCTTCCCCTTCTTCGCAGCGTCCGTCCCACTCTCCTGCGAACCTAGAATTTACACAATATATCACACATAAGCTCAAATCTACAAAAACACGATATCAAGGTCAAACTAGAAACCCGCATCGCAAACCAAGTGTGCGTGTGCGCGATACGCTAAAACGTGTGATTACGCGCCTGAAGCTACCCCGATGCGTCGCGATACACAGAAACCCCAAATCCACACACGTATCACGTGTGTCGCGAAGATTTAAAATACGAGAAACAGGTATTTAGCTCCAGATTTTTATACAGCAAGAATTAAATAAATTTTGCATCAAACAGAAATCTGGTGGTATTTTGGTGAAATTGGCTAAGCTAGGTTAACATGGCCTTAACAACACTTAATTAATTTAGTCTAACCAATATTAACATCACATAACCAAAGTTCACACCACTCACCACATTTAGCACTAAAACACACAATTAATCACTAATCGAAGCTATAACACACCAACTAAGAAAATTAGGATGTAGGGTTAAGAAGTATACCCCACTCTCGACCCTAGGGAGCAGGAGGAAGGAGAAGGAGTAGAGGGAAGGAGCTGCCGTGCCGCGCTGCTGCTGCTGCTGTAACGCGCTGCTGTGCCGCGCTGCTGCTGTGACGCGCTGCTATTGCTGATGTGCTGCGCTGCTGCTGCTGTGTCGCGCTGCTGTGCCGCGCTGCTGCTGTGCTACGCTGCTGCTGCTGTGCGGTGCAGTGCTGCTGCTGTGCCGCGCTGCTGCTGGTGCTTGTTGCTGTTGCTGATGCTGGAGCTGCTGCTGCTTGTGTTGTTGCTGCTGCTACTACTGCTTGTTGCTGCTGATGCTGGAGCTGCTGCTGATGCTGGAGCTGCTGCTTGTTGGTGCTGCTGCTTGGAGCTGCTGCTGATGCTGGAGCTGCTGCTCCTGCTCCTTGGAGCTGCTGCTGATGCTGGAGCTGCTGCTTGTTTGTGCTGCTGCTTGGAGCTGCTGCTGATGCTGGAGCTGCTGCTGCTTGTTCTGCTGCTGCTGCTGCTTGTTGCTACTGCTACTTGGAGCTTGTAGCATTTCAAAAAAAAATATTATTTTTGGGAATTTTCATAATTTAATATTAATTTTTAATGAATATTTTAATAGTCGGTATAATTAAATACCGATAAATGGTGAAAATTCCGGAGAAAATTATGGAAAATCTAAAACAGGTTATTTTGTGGAAATATGTCATTTTATAGTTTTTGTGATGGATCATATGCTATTTTAATGTTAATCGCGATTAAAAATCGCTAATTGGATTTTTGGCTTTTTGTGCAAAAATGTGCACATGACATTGTCTACACTTGTTACACTTGTCTCATGTTTTGGACTCATGTTAAGCCTAGGGTTGAGCCATGCTTAGGTGACCATGGTGGGTTGAACCATTTGATTAGGATAATTGGGTTAATTAGTGTTTTGGTTAGGTTAATGAGGTTTGATTTGTGTTGGGTTGACTTTGGTTAGGGGAGGAGAAAGAGAGAGATGGTTAGAATGTGCCATGATCCATATCATTCCATAATCCCTTGTGTTCTTTTAACACCCTCTCACAACTCACACCACATCAAAACTTCAACACTTCACCACTATGACATCAAACCCTTCTCTAGCTGCTGCTACAGCGCACATCCACAGGAAAATTATAACAAACAACATCAGCAGCTCAACAGCCCAGGGCATCAGCCAATTCATCAGCCACTAAAGCTACTACATCAGCAGCAAAACAGCCCCCTAAACCTTAGCCCAACACCTATACCCACACTGCAGCCCCCATATACACACCATCGGCCCATATCCAAGACCATCAGCACACTTCCAGCACATATTTTCATTAACATCAGCTGCATCAACCTCTTTCAAATCAGCAGCCCATTACATCAGCATCAGCAACATCACCATCTGCTGCAACAGCAGCTGATTTCATCAGCCCCAATCCCTCTCAACATCAGTTGCCATAACATCACATGTTGCAACACCACACCCTCATCAAACCCTACAACATCACACCCCCACTGCAGCAACAGCTCCAGCAACAACATATAACCCCCCAACTCTTCAGCTGCAGCTGCTAATACCAAAACCACACCACCACACCACCACAACCATTACCACAACACTACACAAAAAAAATAACTACAGCAGCAGCAGTATTTCAGCTTCAGCCCAGAACAGCAACTGCAGCATCATCGGGAGCACTAGGGCAGCTCCACAACAGCAACAACCCTTCCTCCTTCCTTTCTCCAACACCCTAGGACACTCTTGAGGTATAATCTCGCATCCCAACTCAGTTCTTGCTCAGTTCTGGTTAAATAGCTGAAAGTTACTGTTTTATTTGTGACATGGTGCTAGTTTAGGCAAAATTGAGTGAAACTTGACCTAGTGTTGGTTTTGATCGTTAGTATAACCTTATTAGGTGTTTTTGAGACCATTGTATCCAATATTACCCCATATTTCTAGTATTTACCAGAGTTATTCGACTTGGCGTATTTTAGCGTTTTTGTAGATTTTGAGACTTTTCTGAGATCTGTTTTCACCCGGGGCCTCCTAGAGTAAAATTGACTTGGCAGAGAGCGGTGCAGGTACCCTGGAACCCCTACCCAAAGCCCTAGCCACCACCTCACAACCCTGTCCGCAAATTTAATCCCCCTGGCCGCAATTTGCGGCCAGAGCAGTGTAAAACTGCCTCGTTTTGCGTGCACAGCCCCTTTTTCATGTAAAATTGACCCCCGGCATGTCTAGTTTTGACTGCTTCCTGTTATGATAAAATCTGGGTTCATTTTCATGAGTTGGCGTATGATTTACGACTCGTTTTCGTATGGACTTTGATATTCGATGATCCGTTTCTGTCGGGTGGCGTTCGGACGTCAACAACAGCGGATATTGGCTGCGTTTGCACACAAGGTCACAGGTTTTTACCTATGGGCGTAGTGTGCACCATTTTGGTTTCCGATGTGTTTTAGCATGTGATATTCTTATAGGTACTCACGTGAAGTCGAGGCGTTGGAGATGCAAACGGCGACATCGGCACCGGCACACATAACTAGGTGAGTAGATTTATATCTACGGGAAGAAGTCGGGTGGACGGCGTATAGCACCCCCGCAGACCGTGGTGATGTATACGGATGCGTATACACACCAACAATCACTTTATGTTTATTATGATAAATTATTGATGTTTAAATGGATATTGATATATTGGATTGGTGAAAGGTTACGAAACCATAGGGTGGTGGTTGGACTACACATACATACACCTATATACATGCTTGCATACATCCATATTTCATATGTGGTTATGGGATTCTATATAGATATGTGTTCACATGGGTTTGGGATTTTGTGTTCACATACGGATTTGAGGATGACACATGGGATTGATATGAGTCGATGAGTTTGACCTGGATTACGATATCGGTGATATGGTAGGATTCAGGATTGAGATACGTCTTGATGTTTTAGGGGATTTGGGAATAATGATGCCATAGGAATTGTGACCTATATATATTAACGATCGACATAGGATTATGATGCACCATAGGATATGATGCGATAAGATATGACAGGATACTTGTGATAGGCCGCCTTGGGCGATGTATACTCTTTGTGATGATATATGATGATAATATCGATTTATACTAAACTGTTGATCAGTAGTCAGAGCTTGATCATAGTGATGATGTTAGAATTGTACTAGACATAGGTCAGTACCTAGATAATGATATTTGATGCAGAAAATACCAGATGAATGATATGACGGATGTGATATTGGCCCGTACCCAGATTTGGGGATGCCGTACGACGGATTCATGTACGAGCTATATTTTGATGTTTGATCCGCCTACTTGACTTGGGAATAACTGATTATAGAGATATGGTATCGGATGTGATATGATCGAGGCGGGATCACCGACTATATATGTATGTGTGTGTGTGTGTGTGTATATATATATATATATATATATATGTATCGACGCAGAGGTTAGGCGGTTTCCCGTACCTACTGTTAGCTTTAGCGCAGCCTTGTAGTGGTGTAGCTATATGACCTTTATGACATTAGATGCATGTTTAGCGATCATGGTGTTCAGTATTTCAGCTCCCGCATATTATTATTGTTGCTCTGCATCGCATACTGTCATGGTTTATATTCCATTATTGCTATCATGCTGTTAGGACACCAGCACCATTACCGATGATGCGTATGTTCCACAAACACTTATTTTTTGTCGCACACACATCTTCATCGGTAATTGCCATGTCACGAACACTTAGAAAATATTATTGCTTGATTTAGCTTGCTAGCTAGTAGTGACATGATATTAGTATGCTTTCTTTATATGATAGCTTGACATTGTAGCTATCACTTGTCACTTCATGCATATTGTTATTCATTATATGCTGCATTCATGGGTTCTCATGCTTATATTCATGATTTCACATGCTATTGATGATTTGGATTCGGGTTTCCATAAGATTTTCTGGATTTGGAGGAAAACCGCAAAACATATATATAAACTGCTTTCTCTTTTTAATAAAAATGCGGTTTTCCCATGATGTATGAGTCGTCCACCATGAGTATTGCTGATGGATTTCGAGACCCGATTCGAGGAGGCGAATGAACCGTTTCGGGTATATGGTGGGCCCGGTGCGGTACCCCGGGGCAAGAAGATCGCAGGAGATGGCGTTGAGCCTGGCAGGGGAGCACTACCGACCGGTGATATTACCCGACACGTCGGATATCCGGAGGATACCGTCGTAGTCATGAGATGGATAGTAGGGGCCGATCTGGACTGACGGCGCCCTGGATATTATGTTTGAGACATTGAGATTTGAGATACTGAGGTACAGAGATTGTGATACAGAGATATCGAGATATTGAGATTTATGTTTTGTGCCGATGCTAGGCACTGTTTTATGCTGATTTCATTATGATACCTCAGTTTAAAAATACAGAAATCTCATAAAGTTATGAAAGCAGTTTTCTTCAGTACATGTATTCTGTTTCATGCATTCATACAGCATTCATATGATATATTGTCACCTTATGCACTGACATGTATACATGGGTTTACACTTGGGTTAGATATTTTCCCTAGACATGGTTAGAGATTGCTGGTTATATATTTGATGATTATATATATATATATTGATCGTATGACCTAGGATTGCGTCATACATGCGATTTTCTGTTCGTAGATCTTTTTCTACTCACGAGTTGGCAACTCACCCCCATTGTGCCCCAGTTTCTTGCAGGTGTTGCCGTACGGATTTCATTACGGCTTGCGGGCACTGTACCTTTCGGGTGACTTGCTAGTAGGTGGGTTTATTGTATCTTACCCATCATTATGCATTATATATTATGTTTCAGTTGTATCTAGAAGTTCCATCAACCAAAACTTGTATTTATTGAGATAGAGACCAGTGATGCATTTTCTTTCGAACATAGAGTCGCGCGTTATATTTCTTTGGGTTTCAGGCTGGTTGAGTTCATTTCTATTGTGATCCTCGCCTTTAGGCGTTGTATATTATGTGCATACAGGTTGATTTGATATGGTTCTTCCTATTCTCTACTACTTCTCTTGGTTTGGATTTCTGGGTTTTCGGCTTACTTAGCATATGTACGCCTTGAGACGTTCGTAGTCTAAGTGCCGGTCATGTTCCGTACTTTCAGGTCGTGACAAAGTTGGTATCAGAGCATTAGGTTTTACTTTCGGAGAGTAGGATGTCCCTTGGTTGATGGAATAGGTGACTAAAGTAGAGTGACGTACCGTTGGTATGTTCCGCGGCATATTTACGACACGCCACTCCACTTAAGGAGCCTTATGATATACATTTCTTTGTTCAGTATCATATTCCTTCCTGATATAGCCTCATCGGTACCAGTTTTGGTTTTGCTGCCACGATTACGTGCAGGGAGAGCTACGGCTAGAGTTGCGGCCAGCATGAGCTCGTTACAAAC
The DNA here is from genome assembly GCA_030015575.1 of Agapanthus africanus. NCBI lineage: Eukaryota > Viridiplantae > Streptophyta > Magnoliopsida > Asparagales > Amaryllidaceae > Agapanthus > Agapanthus africanus. Next base: position 47,003,772 of record JASDDO010000016.1, read on the forward strand.
GAGGACTGACCGGGGCATGATTCCGGCGACACACGATTGTGGAGATGTGTATTTTTATGATGTTTTCGTGCCACGGGCATAGATGGATCGCTGTATGAGATTACTTGGACATGCAGATCAGCACCACAGGATTGAGCCACTGACAGAGGCCAGCCAGACTTTGATGACCGTTGGTGTATTGCTTACTCATGATGATCGAGGAACGGTTCAGCGTGCAAACGAGCGAGCTAGTTTTTGCTGCGAACGACGAGATATCGCCCAGATGTTGGAGCTATTGCAGTATGAAATTGTACTAAGAGATGATAGAAGGTCGCTAGTCACCGAGGATGAACGACTAGGACGTGTGGTTCGTTCGCTACCCCGATGCGAGGTCATCAGATAGATTGATTCCAGCTAGAGACGACTTCACGCGGAGACGTTGAGAGTCGGCAGAGACGATCGAATGTCAGGAACCTACTATTCCAAGTTTAAAGTATTTGGAAAGACATGCAGGCAATTCTATGGTCCCTCTAGAAGAATGAAACCCTAACTCGACTTAATGACTGTGTGAAAGCCTTTGAACCTTAGGGTTTGCGGCAGTTCTGCGGTGCCATTAGTGAGGCTTGGGTTTGCCCTTCTACGGCTGGACCACCGATGCTGTGGTATGTACTCCATACTATTATGCTGTACCTAAGATGCTGAGCTCTTGGGGGATTATAAGGTTTTGACGACTCGATCGGATGGCTCGACTTAATTCGGATGCTAGGTGGTGAGATGCACTTCTTGGGAGACTCCAGATACGAGGATAGCCATTGGAGCTCAGTCCATGCAGCCACAACGAGACGAGTTCGAAGCAGTCGACATTAGAGAAAAGGGGAGTAAGGGGTTTATGCAAAATTTGGATATGATGACGTTCCCCTCCGCCGACATCTGAGATGCGATGCGCATACCGAGGCATTGTAATTGGATATACCTTCCGGAAGGAGTCGCGCTGAGTATGCAGCAGTTTCGAAGCAAGGAGCAGACATGGTAAGGACGATGACTCCCGGACATTTGGCAGAGATGAGACTTGGAAGAGACCTTGAGCAGGATTCCTTCCAGGACACTGCTGCAATGATACTTGCATCCAGGATCAGATGTATCATGTACATTCAGAGAGCCAGAGACCGACGCCAGTGACATTCTGCTTTACGAGTGGTCCCGATGATTGCCAGAGAGATGACCAGAGAAGTGCCAGAACGGAATCGTCCGCGTTAGCACCCTTGACAGGGCCGGTAAGCCGATGGATCGAAAGATTGGTGATTCACAGAGAAGACTTGGACCCAGGAGTGGTCATTGTTACACACACGAACAGGCCAGAGTTCATGATCATCGACGAGACGTCTTACTAGTGACCGCGACAGTTGGTCGAGATTCTTGGAGGATGCGCTTGAGCAGAACTATTCCGCCATACTTGATTTCGGTATCTTGACGATTTATTCGCATGCTTTGATTTTGATGATTGAGGATTTACGGTTTTGCACAGTTGTTGCACTTGATATCGATTGCGTGCTTTGGTTTCACGTGTTTGTGATTTTATGGTTTTAGACATTTGAGTTGATTTTATGCGTATGCACGCACATGATTTGGTTCCTGCACTCTGTATAGTTTATATATGCTTGCAGTGCAGTGATTCGTATTTTGTGCACTTGGATGCACTGGAATTCGATTTCGATGGTGATGTTCGATGGTGTTTTGTGCACTTTATGCACCTGATTTTGCTTTCAGGCACACACGTTGCCTAGGACAGATGCTGTGTGCACAACCGTTGCACCTTGATGTTGTTTTTGTGCACATTCATGGATTTGATTTCCGTGCGCACCAGACGCACAGGGTTTTTCATATGTGCTTTTTAGGATTGATTCTTATGGAGCAGTACATTTTTATGACATTGCGATTTGTTTTCGTACTGAGCAGGACTAGTCAGAGGACAGTACCTGGGTATATTTTGCATGTATTGACAGTTTTCAAAGGAATTTCCAAAAGCGAGCTATAGTCTCATCATTTACATACGTGTCTGATATGACACGAAACGTTTAAAACGAGGAAAACCCTTCTAAATTATTTTCAAAACGGCGGAACGTGCATATTAAACAAAAGATATATACACATATGATTATTTTCTTATAGAGACGTCCGCCACTGTGCAGTGTTATGCGCATTGCACATCGATTTTTAAGAAAGTCGGCATGCATTTCCTTCATATATTTACACGCATAGTTCCGATTTTTGCATATCGGCTTTGCCTTGGATTTGGCATTCGTGTTTTACCTTGACTCCGATGATTGTGAGATGCTTGACGGAGTTTTGTTTTCGAGTTATCTGCTCGTTACGCATGCGCATGGATTGCGCTATGATGCGTTCTATGGATTGATGATTTCGGAGACCCGTGGCCTTGGACATTTTATTGAAATGTTTTGGAATTTGGAGGGTTAAATTTAAATTCGGGGACCGAATTTCTTTAAGGGGGAAGACTGTAGCATTTCAAAAAAAATATTATTTTTGGGAATTTTCATAATTTAATATTAAGTTTTAATGAATATTTTAATAGTCGGTATAATTAAATACCGATAAATGGTGAAAATTCCGGAGAAAATTATGGAAAATCTAAAACAGGTTATTTTGTGGAAATATGTCATTTTATAGTTTTTGTGATGGATCATATGCTATTTTAATGTTAATCGCGATTAAAAATCGCTAATTGGATTTTTAGCTTTTTGTGCAAAAAAGTGCACATGACATTGTCTACACTTGTCTCATGTTTTGGACTCATGTTAAGCCTAGGGTTGAGTCATGCTTAGGTGACCATGGTGGGTTGAACCAATTGATTAGGATAATTGGGTTAATTAGTGTTTTGGTTAGGTTAATGAGGTTTGATTTGTGTTGGGTTGACTTTGGTTAGGGGAGGAGAAAGAGAGAGAGATGGTTAGAATGTGCCATGATCCATATCATTCCATAATCCCTTGTGTTCTTTTAACCCCCTCTCACAACTCACACCACATCAAAACTTCAACACTTCACCACTATGACATCAAACCCTTCTCTAGCTGCTGCTACAGCACACATCCACAGGAAAATTATAACAAACAACATCAGCAGCTCAACAACCCAGGGCATCAGCCAATTCATCAGCCACTAAAGCTACTACATCAGCAGCAAAACAGCCCCCTAAACCTTAGCCCAACACCTATACCCACACTGCAGCCCCTATATACACACCATCAGCCCATATCCAACACCATCAGCACACTTCCAGCACATATTTTCATCAACATCAGCTGCATCAACCTCTTTCAAATCAGCAGCCCATTACATCAGCATCAGCAACATAACCATCTGCTGCAACAGCAGCTGATTTCATCAGCCCCAATCCCTTTCAACATCAGCTGCCATAACATCACATGTTGCAACACCACACCCTCATCAAACCCTACAACATCACACCCCCACTGCAGCAACAGCTCCAGCAACAACATATAACCCCCCAACTCTTCAGCTGCAGCTGCTAATACCAAAACCACACCACCACACCACCACAACCATTGCCACAACACTACACAAAAAAAATAACTACAGCAGCAGCAGTATTTCAGCTTCTGCCCAGAACAGCAACTACAGCATCATCGGGAGCACTAGGGCAGCTCCACAACAACAACAACCCTTCCTCCTTCCTTTCTCCAACACCCTAGGACACTCTTGAGGTATAATCTCGCATCCCAACTCAGTTCTTGCTCAGTTCTGGTTAAAAAGCTGAAAGTTACTGTTTTATTTGTGACATGGTGTTAGTTTAGGCAAAATTGAGTGAAACTTGACCTAGTGTTGGTTTTGATCGTTAGTATAACCTTATTAGGTGTTTTTGAGACCATTGTAACCAATATTACCCCATATTTCTAGTATTTACCAGAGTTATTCGACTTGGCGTATTTTAGCGTTTTTGTCGATTTTGAGACCTTTCTGAGATCTGCTTTCACCCGGGGCCTCCTAGAGAAAAATTGACTTGGCAGAGAGCTGTGCAGGCACCCTGGAACCCCTACCCACCACCTCACAACCCCGGCCGCAAATTTAATCCCCCTGGCCGCAATTTGCGGCCAGAGCAGTGTAAAACTGCCTCGTTTTGCGTGCACAGCCCCTTTTTCATGTAAAATTGACCCCCGGCATGTCTAGTTTTGACTGGTTCCTGTTAGGATAAAATCTGGGTTCATTTTCATGAGTTGGCGTATGATTTACGACTCGTTTTTGTATGGACTTTGATATTCGATGATTCGTTTCTATCGGGTGGCGTTTGGACGTCAACGACAGCGGATATTGACTGCGTTTGCACACAAGGTCACAGGTTTTTACCTATGGGCGTAGTGTGCACCATTTTGTTTTCCGATGTGTTTTAGCATGTGATATTCTTATAGGTACTCACGTGAAGTCGAGGCGTTGGAGATGCAAACGGCGACATCGGCACCGGCACACATAACTAGGTGAGTAGATTTATATCTACGGGAAGAAGTCGGGTGGATGGCGTATTGCACCCCCGCAGTCCGTGGTGATGTATACGGATGCGTATACACACCAACAATCACTTTATGTTTATTATGATAAATTATTGATGTTTAAATGGATATTGATATATTGGATTGGTGAAAGGTTACGAAACCATAGGGTGGTGGGTGCACTACACATACATACACCTATATACATGCTTGCATACATCCATATTTCATATGTGGTTATGGGATTCTATATAGATATGTGTTCACATGGGTTTGGGATTTTGTGTTCACATACGGATTTGAGGATGACACATGGGATTGATATGAGTCGATGAGTTTGACCTGGATTACGATATCGGTGATATGGTAGGATTCAGGATTGAGATACGTCTTGATGTTTTAGGGGATTTGGGAATAATGATGCCATAGGAATTGTGACCTATATATATTAACGATCGACATAGGATTATGATGCACGATAGGATATGATGCGATAAGATATGACAGGATACTTGTGATAGGCCGCCTTGGGCGATGTATACTCTTTGTGATGATATATGATGATAATATCGATTTATACTAAATTGTTGATCAGTAGTCAGAGCTTGATCATAGTGATGATGTTAGAATTGTACTAGACATAGGTCAGTACCTAGATAGTGATATTTGATGCAGAAAATACCAGATGAATGATATGACGGATGTGATATTGGCCCGTACCCAGATTTGGGGATGCCGTACGACGGATTCACGTACGAGCTATATTTTGATGTTTGATCCGCCTACTTGACTTGGGAATAACTGATTATAGAGATATGGTATCGGATGTGATATGATCGAGGCGGGATCACCGACAATATATGTATGCGTGTGTGTGTATATATATATATATATATATATATATATATATATATATATATATATATATATATATATATATATATGTATGTTTGTATGTATCGACTCAGAGGTTAGGCGGTTTCCCTTACCTACTGTTAGCTTTAGCGCAGCCTTGTAGTGGTGTAGCTATATGACCTTTATGACATTAGATGCATGTTTAGCGATCATGGTGTTCAGTATTTCAGCTCCCGCATATTATTATTGTTGCTCTGCATCGCATACTGTCATGATTTATATTCCATTATTGCTATCATGCTGTTAGGACACCAGCACCATTACCGATGATGCGTATGTTCCACATACACTTATTTTCTGTCGCACAGACATCTTCAACGGTAATTGCCATGTCACGAACACTTAGAAAATATTATTGCTTGATTTAGCTTGCTAGCTAGTAGTGACATGATATTAGTATGCTTGCTTTATATGATAGCTTGACATTGTAGCTATCACTTGTCACTTCATCCATACTGTTATTCATTATATGCTGCATTCATGGATTCTCATGCTTATATTCATGATTTCACATGCTATTGATGATTTGGATTCGGGTTTACATGAGATTTTCTGGATTTGGGGGAAAACCGCAAAACATATATATAAACTGCTTTCTCTTTTTAATAAAAATGCGGTTTTCCCATGATGTATGAGTCGTCCACCAAGAGTATTGCTGATGGATTTCGAGACCCGATTCGAGGAGGCGGATGAACCATTTCGGGTACATGGTGGGCCCGGTGCGGTACCCCGGGGCAAGATGATCGCAGGAGATGGCGTTGAGCCTGGCAGGGGAGCACTACCGACCGGTGATATTACCCGACACGTCGGATATCCGGAGGATACCGTCGTAGTCATGAGATGGATAGTATGGGCCGATCTGGACTGACGGCGCCCTGGATATTATGATTGAGACATTGAGATTTGAGATACTGAGGTACAGAGATTGTGATACAGAGATATCGAGATATTGAGATTTATGTTTTGTGCCGATGCTAGGCACTGTTTTATGCTGATTTCATTATGATACCTCAGTTTAAAAATACAGAAATCTCACAAAGTTATGAAAGCAGTTTTCTTCAGTACATGCATTCTGTTTCATGCATTCATACAGCATTCATATGATATATTGTCACCTTATGCACTGACATGTACACATGGGTTAGATATTTTCCCTAGACATGGTTAGAGATTGCTGGTTATATATTCGAGGATTATATATATATATATATATATATATATATATATATATATATTGATCGTATGACCTAGGATTTCGTCATACATGCGATTTTCTGTTCGTAGATCTTTTTCTACTCACGAGTTGGCAACTCACCCCCATTGTGCCCCAGTTTCTTGCGGGTGTTGCCGTACGGATTTCATTACGGCTTGCGGGCACTGTACCTTTCGGGTGACTTGCTAGTAGGTGGGTTTATTCTATCTTATCCATCATTATGCATTGTATATTATGTTTCAGTTGTATCTAGAAGTTCCATCAACCAAAACTTGTATGTATTGAGATAGAGACCAGTGATGCATTTTCTTTCGACCATAGAGTCACGTGTTATATTTTTTTGGGTTTCAGGCTGGTTGAGTTCATTTCTATTGTGATCCTCGCCTTTCGGCGTTGTATATTATGTGCATACAGGTTGATTTGATATGGTTCTTCTTATTCTCTACTACTTCTCTTGGTTTGGATTTCTGGGTTTTCGGCTTACTTAGCATACGTACGCCTTGAGACGTTCGTAGTCTAAGTGCCGGTCATGTTCCGTACTTTCGGGTCGTGACAGAGCTGCTGCTGATGCTGGAGCTGCTGCTGCTTGTGTTGCTGCTGCTGCTGCTTGTGTGTGTGAGGGAGTGTGAGGTGAGAGAGAGAGAAGTGAGAAAGAGTTGGCAAAACACAAGAAATGAGAGAACAAAGGTCTACACCCTCTCTCTCCCATTCAATGCAAGCATGGGCTCATGCCATGATGCCCATCATGCACTCTCTCTCTCTCTCTCACCAAGTCAAACCCAAAGCAATAATTCATTTTCCATTTAAAAAAACAATACCCTTAATTAAAATCAATTTAACTTAATAAGAAAGGGTTAGTCTACCATGGTTGCTAAACATGGTTTAACCCTAATTTAACCCTAGTTTACATGCACAAGTGTGTGCAAGTCTAGGAAAATTCTAAAAAAATATTTATAATTCTTGACAAAATATTTTAAAACTAATTTGGTAAACTTTTTTATAAAAAAAATTATTTATTAACATATAATTAGCCTCTAAACACATTCTAAAGTGTTACAGTTTCGCCCGAAGCTGGCAAACCCTCTGTGTGGGACTTTAAAGACTCGACAGTACTCTGGCAGTGGGTTTAACCACAAGCACGTCAGCGGCACTAGCTGTGCGTAACGGCTACCCAGGTATCTGTCGATAAGAAGGTCGACGAGCAAGCTCATCTAAACTCCTACTGAGCCTATCTCTGACAATCTCTGTACAGTCTGGTCTGCTCGTTTAAGAGTGTCGTATATCAGGCCTAGGGGGTGGTAAACGTCAGACCCCTAATAGCGTATAAGTTATGTCAGAGTGTAGCCCAGAACACCCTGAGAAACGACTGGAAACCCTACCAGTAAATCTCACTTTCCCTGGCCAGGGACTTTGTGTAATGGCTCTCCTAAACACAGCGCGATATCAACCCCCAATACCGGGAGAGACGAATCCTGTCTAACCGCCACTGCCTCCAAGTGCTTCGGGACTGCACCCAACTACTACTTGTTTGCATGACTCAGTAGAGCCGTGGTAGGGTAGCAATCAAAGATCAGTAGGAACACACTTGAGGCGAAGTAGCAGTGTCAAGTCAGCGGACTAAGCTGTACTCATGTCACCTGGGAACTGCTAACTGACGATAGGTATAATACCAACCAACTTTTCCCGACGAGTCGTGTCCAGTGTACTCGTAACCTAACGAGCACATGTATACTATCTCGAGTACGATGTACTAATGGCTGTAGGGCAGACCATCTCCCCTGCTGGGATGAGAAGCGTATACACTAGTCTACTCAGGAGTATCAATGCCATGTCTTGATAATCCTACAACTAGGGACCTGTATAAGGATGTGCTTATAGACTACCCATCCCCCACTAGTGTGATTGCCATCACAGCGCTGGTAGTCAAGCAAAGATCATAAGGTCTCCATCAATATGTATTAGCGATATGTTAAAAGAAACATATACACATATTAAGATAGATACAAACCAAGTAGCATACTACAATATCGAGCAAGACTATCATCAACCCATGTATATATCCCAAGCTTCCAAAATGTATTATACAAACTAGTACTATACAATAATGGCCTCTAGGGCATACATATCCAACATTAGCTTGAGCTTGTGGACTTCGGGTGGTTCGTCTTTGGCGCAAATATTTACGAGGAGGTTCGTTCAACTTGAAGTGGAGTCTAGAGGAGTTAAGAGGACTACCATAAGGAGCTTAAGAAGAGAAGGACTTGATCCTATATTGTATAACTTCTTTTCTTTTCTCTCTAGTTGTTCACATCACTGATCTAAACCTTAATAATCTAATTGTGATCTTGTTAGTCCAACTTAGCACCTAATAAAAATTATTGTGGCATGCTTGATGCCTCTAGAACCTTATGGTAGTGTTAAGGTCGACTTTCAGTGTGTACGTTTCTTGTCTCTTAGAGGGGGATGGTTAATCCCACAACCATTAGTGTGTGACATAAAAGATTGTACACAGGTGCTCATTGGAGAATGGGTACACCGAACAGAACTCGCCGAGGACTCCTATGTGGTAGTATACCTATTGTTGGATGTATATGCCCTAGAGGCCAGTATTGTATATGTATACATATAGGATACTAGGGATATGCATGTACAGAACAATCTTGCTCAGTTTTATAGTATATTATTTGACTTTTCTTTATCGGTATATGTGTATTTATTTGTATTGTTGTTATATCTGGTTTGCACATATTGATAAAGACTCGATACGGTAGTATACTATTATGGTTTGTATTTATCATAACATGGCATATGTCATACTCGTTATTACATATTGCGGTTACATGTTGATAAAGCCCCTAGGATCTTTCTTGAATACCTGCGTTGTGATGGCGATCAAACTTGTGGGAGCAGGTTAGTCCATAAGCACATCCTTAAATGGTCCCTGGTCGCGTGAGTATCGAAACTGGGCACTGATACTCCAGAGTAGACTGGTGTGTATGTTTCTAGCCCCATCGGGGGATGGTTGGTCCCACAGCCATTAGTCTGATGCACCTAAGATCGTATACAGGTGCTCACTGGGTGTGAGTACACTGGACGGACTCGCCGAGAACTTCCATGTGGTACAATACTTATTGTCAGATGGAAGACTCAGGTGACATGTGTATAGGTTAGTCTTTGGACCCGAGATCGGCATTTGTCTCGTGAGAGTTCCCACTGAACTTTGATCACTACCCAACCTCGGCTCTACTGAGTCGTGCAAACAGGTTTTGGTTGGGTTCAGTCCCGAGCCACATGGAGGCAGTGAGCGATTGTTGGGGATTCGTCTCTCCCGGTATAGGGAGTCAATATCGCACTGTGATTCGATTGGTCAGGACCATAAGACCTTGGCCAAGGCACTTGGGATTTACTGAAAGGTGTTAATTATATGTATGCCCTAGAGGCCATTACTGTACATTGGATGTATATAGTAGTGGATGTTGGGACATATATAGGTAGGACTTTCTTGCTCGACATGATACTACGCTATCTGGTTGCTCTTTATCTTAACATATATACTTTCAGTCTCTCTGTTAAATGTTGATAAAGCCCTTAGGATGTGTACTCGACTTCCAGGACTATGATGCAGATCATACTAGTGGGGCCTGGGTAGTCTATGAGTACATCCTTCAATGTTCCTAGTTGTGGGAATATCGAGACGGGGCATCGATATTCCAAAGTAGACTAGCGTATATCTTCTCAACCCATGTGATGGGCGATGGATGATCCCATATCCATTGGTGTTTGACATCAGAGATGGTATGCGGGTGCTCAGTGGAGACTGGGTACACTGAACGGACTCGCCGAGAACTCCCAGATGGTATTATACCTCACGTCAGATGGCAGTTCTCTGGTGACACTGGTACAGCTTAGTCCGTTGACCCGAGATCGTCATAGAGTCTTGTGTGTCTCCCACTGTGCTTTGATTTCCACCCTACCACGGCTCTACTGAGTCGTGCAAACAGGTGGTTTTTGGGTACAGTCCTGATACACATGGAGGCAATGAGCGATAGGAGGGGATTCGTCTCTTCCGGTATTGGGGGTTGATGTTGCGCTATACTCGACTGGCCATAACAGGAAATCCCTAGCCAGAGTTGCAGTGATATACTGGTAAGAGTTATCAGTAGTTTCACGAATGTTATGGACCTCACGTCGGCATGACTTATCTAGCTATTGGGGTCTGACGTTTACCACCCCTAGGTGAGATATGCGACATATCAGACGAACAGACCGGACTGTACAGTAAGTGTTACTGGTTGGATTCACAGGAGTGTGAGCGGGCTTGCTCGTCGATCTTCTGATCGCTGAATACCCAGGTGGCCGTTACGTTTAGCAGACCGCTTGCGGCTTGTGGGTGTTTGATATGATCATCACCTGCTGCCGGCGTATTGACGAGTCTTTAGAGTCCTACACAGAGGTTTCCTGGCTCAAGCGAAACGAAATAGGAGCGCATATGAGATATGTGCGGGACCGAGAATAATGCGAGTATGTGATACCGTATCCTATTCTCGCGTTGAATGTATCGATTGGTTGTATGCGATATAGCCTAGTTATCGAATCAAGGATTGATTCGATAAGCCGATACATTGGATACTAGTCGGTTATATGCGATATGACCGGATCGTTAAATCAAGAGTTGATTTAATGATTTAATGCATAATTATATATTTGATATATTACTTTGCACTAACTAGTATTGGTTCACTTTATATGGATTTTCTCACTTGAATTACACAAGTTGTATATGTGATATACTTTTGTGCACTTGTTTGTATCATGTTTGATGATGCATGCTCACTTGAGTTTGTGTAAAGATTAAACCATGGTTGTGTAATGGTTAGGGTTTTCATTTTATGATTTATTTATTTATTTATTATTCTTTTTGAAATGATAAAGAGAAAATGGTCGCTTTCTTTGTTTGTTGTTGAAGCTTCATGAAGCTTTGACTAAGTGACCATTTTGTCTTCATGCTTAACCCTAACCATTCAAACTAACCATAGTTTATTCTCTACACCTAACCATGGTTGGTATATGATAAGTATTCATATTATTTTCATTTTTGAAAAATACTTATGATATTCCTTCTTCTTCTTCTTCTTCAACAAAGAAGAAAGCTTGCATCCATTAATGGCATCTTGAGAAAAAGAGTGTGAAATCCAATTCTAAAGTGAACCCACTTCCTATTTCATCATCCTCTACCACTTGCCAAGTAGTATAGGGTGTTTTCTTCACAAGTTTCATGACTTGGTGAAGTTGGAGTTTGATCTTGAGTTGCCTCGACATAGATCATCTTCGGCATCGAAGTCGACGACCTAGCCCGCCCATTTCTCCGATGAAGCCGATGCTAAAGTCCGGGATTCGATTTGGACAGCGGAGGGACGTCATCACGGAACCTAGGAGGTGGAGAACCGGATCTACAAAGGTTGTAGTCACTTTCCTTTAGCAATAAATTCGTTTACTTGCTTGCATCGCCTATACATCTAGTTAACGATCCGTATTAGGGTTTGTAGGCACATAAAAAATTTGAATTGGCCATGTTTGATCTGTTGTGAGACTTCATTAGTGTGCCTAGGAACCCTACAGTGGTATCAGAGCCTAGCTAGAGCCTTTGGCGATGCGTAGATGGAGTTAGAAGTCCGATCGAACCGAAACCCTAACTCAAAAATGCTCTCTGTACATTTTTTGAAATCGGGGATTTTTGAGATTTAAAAATATACAGAAAACCCAGCAGGAGATTATAAGAATTACTGAGAAGCCCGTACTCCTGAGTCCATCAAAGCGCGGCGGAACCGCGGCTTTAGCATGGCTAATGCGGCGGTTCCGCGGCCGTTTAGTCTCCTGTTGTATTGAATTTTGCACAGTAATTCCTATTTTGCAGTGCTGGTTTTCCTGGGAATTTTTAATCTGAACTCAAGAGTTGAGTTTTTTGGGTTGTATTGGGAGTTCGTAGATTCGATCGGATTATCAAATTTTGTCTATGTGTTTTTCCGGATAGTTTTAGAATATGTTAAAAAGTTCGACCGGATATAAATACCCACTTTTTGCCCTTTCGGGAAATTTCCAATTGTTGGACTTTTCCGTAGTTTAATGACGTTCTAAGTAGTGCAAGTAATGCGATGGTCCCTCTAGAAGACAACAAACCTTAACTCGATTATGTGACCGTCTTGAACTGCCCTTTGAACCTTAGGATTTGGGGCAGTACGGCGTGCCACATGTGAGGCATTGGCTTGACCCTTCTACGGCTGGACCGTTGGTACTGAGGCACGAACTGAATATTGTTAGACTTATTTCATGTGTTGAGCTGTATCGGGAAAACTTGGGTGTTCGATTGTTCGATCGGAAAGTTTAACATTTTCTATTTATCCGGAATGTGATACAACAATTGGAATTCACAAGTAGTTATGTGATAACTGAATGAATGTTATAAATCTAGCGGTTTAGTCTCACTTGATCGGTTGGCACAGAATTTTCATGTGATCAAAATTCCGTCGCAACCATGTAGCGTACGCGGATACTCGCCGGGTAAACTTAATAGACAGCCTCACTCCATAACCTCGACCAAGTGACTGTAGGAGAACCCCGTCGCCGAAACATCCGTTTGGGTGCTCGCAGTAGCGGTGTTCCTCTTTGGTGCACTTCGTCGACGGTATCGAGGGTGCAGCCGCCTACTAAAGTTTGCGACGAGCATTCAATCAGAATGTCGGGAATCTTGTTGAATTGCCCGACATGATATTGAAAAGTGTTTTCGATAATGAGACTAAAATGCGGGGTATATAATTGTTAGGAATGCGATGTCTAAGTATTTCATTTGATTAGGCATGCGATGTCTAAAGAGGTTGCGGATTCCAACTGTTGTAGTTTTACACTTTCTTTTCTGTGACCGTAAGTGTAATATGTGATATCGTCGGTTTCGTTGCTATATGTCAACGACAATTGGGATGTGCATATTTACTTACGTTGATGACATGTGATGTTATGTGTTGCTGGATATGTTATATTGGATCGTCGTGTTTGAATAGCCCGGGGTTTTTTATGTGAGATGAGTGTTTTTCATTTTCATTCATGTAAAAACTTGTATGTAATATTCTTTTATTGGGGCACTTCCAGGTTGCGGAAGATGTCACCTTTTGTATATTATTTACTTTTCCGCATTAGGATAGACCCAAGGAGAGGAGCACAAGTAACCGGGTTCTGGGGTCCAGTGGGAGACCAACTCGAGGAGTCGAGTCCGGGTCTCCTAACCCTAGAATTGGTAGGGCTGCTTGCCGCACTCGTAGGGGTCTAGGAGTGTGGGATTGGCTATTCATCACGACCGTGGAATCCGTGTTTTATACTAGCTCGTATTGAAAACACGGACGTCCTAGTATATCCAATATTTCATATGATGTTTTCTGCTGCGTTATCTGTGATGTGATCATGTGATTTGTTCAGATAGATATTATATATAGTATATATGATATATTATATAGACGTTGCTTATGTTTTACACCCGCGCTTGCCCTGCCTCGCTCTGGCATTAGTTACCTAACCTAACGGTGCAGACAGGACATCGAGGCGAATACGGATGGCATAAGCGTACGTTATATTTATCTGTGATGTTTAGGTGGACTTAAATGATGGGACATTCATTAATGAGATTAATGAAAGAAAATAAACCTAATTGATGTTGTGGAATCGAATTTCAAAATAAAACAAGTAGCTACAGTCCTTGCTTTGCATCGCGGTGTTCCTTGTAGAACATCCTGCACCTGATTCGATGAGGAAAGGACCGCGATCCCTTCACCGGGAGTGACTCCTTTAGCAATAACTGGTAGATGCTACACACTTGGTTTATCTTTTGATTGCTTCTATAGTTTCTGCTTTGCACAGTAATTATATGATATATCCCGCACCTCATTCGACGAGGAAAGGGCCGACGATCCCTTCACCGGGAGTGACCCCTTTAGCAAAACTAGAAAAGCCTCAAAAACATTCCATTTAAAAACCATTTGATTCCGCAACGAGATCAAGTTCAAAGCGTTAAAGGTTTTCAAAAAAGCCATCTGCAACCCTCCGTCATTTTAGGAAGTAGAGTACTTAGTATTCATGCTACGTTTGTCGACCATAGCCGAGGCGTAGTGTACGGTAGCTAAGTAATGTCTTCCTACACAGCATATGATGCGATTAGTTAGGACAGTCATGTGGCTTTGTTGACCTTAGCCAAGGGTCATGTGGGTAGGTCTAATTAATCACGAAATGACGGGTAGAACTTCACTAGTACCTATGATTTGTTGACCTTAGCCAAGGTCATAGGTGCTAGGGGTAAAAACCTTTATCGGGAGTTTAAAGTGTTGAAATTTGCAATGAGATTGCATAACTTCTATATGATAGTTGGATCCCGATACCCACTGCGAGTAATTGTTACTCCTGGGAGAGTTTTGCAATTTACAATTAGCCGATTAAGTAGGTGTCTAGAAAGGTGTCAACGGGGTTACACCTCTGGGAAAACAAGGTTTACTGTAATTAGGTCCGTGCGAAAGCACGGGGAACCTCCCTCAAAGTACCGACACTGGCCTGGCTAAAAGATTGGCGAACTTGTAGAGTGTAATTAATCTCGGCTAGTCTTTCCTTTTAAGGTTTGAAGGAAGATTTGATAAAAACAGTGGGAGCCATCCTGATTAGATAAAATAAATAACCAATCTAATCTTGCAAGAGCGCACGCTGAGTGTTTTCTTCTCTCTTTCTCCAGGTAGCGACCATATCACGCCTTAATCAAGATAATAATATGGATGTATTGACCGAACCCGCTTGTTATACTGAGCTGGGGAACGTTGTTCCCGCTCCAACTTATAATTGTTATAAGACAGAGAAGGAAATAAGGGAATACCAGAATTCCTATGCCGCCCAAATGAAGAAAGTGCATATGATGCATCTTCTTCGGGTGTGTTCGTTACACAGAACTGTTTATCAGTATCCTCTGCATCCTGGGTATTTGATACCAGATCAGGATCCCAGATATGTAATCTGTTACATAGGGCTACAAAAAGGTAGAAAAAATGAGAACGGGTGATAAGTTTCATGAGACAGAAAACGGGGCAAGTGTTGCAGCCAAGTCTGTTGGTCACTGTCGCCCTGTATTACCAATACATTGATTCTGAACAAATGCTATTAGATACCGAACCTGATATACAAAATCATATCAGTCTCTTTATTAGTAAAGAAATGATAAAATTTTGTATTGATGGATAATGTTTTGAACATTTCCTATATCAAAAGTTGATCGGTTCGGGCACGTTATCTAAAAGCATTGACGTTCTAAATCAAACTACAGTTCCTAGTATACAGAACACACACAAGAAGAGGAGTTCAGAAATGAACAAATCCTTCTTCCGGCATTGTAGACTAGGTCACATCAATGTGACCCGACTGACTGAAGTTACATTTTAGATGCATATTTAAATCAGTTTGAATCTACATCTTGTGAAACTTGCCAGTCATGTCACAAAGATTAGATGACCATAGCTCTGTTTATTGGAAACAGAGAAAGAGTTAGTAAACTCTTGGGACTGATACATGATGATGTATGTAAGGTCTCCTGTCTACATATGCCAGGACTGGTTCTTTATACTTCATTACGTTCTCTGATGATCTCTCAAGATTCAGTCATATGTTCCTGTTGAAACATGAGTCCGAACCTTTTGAGATATTCATAGAATATAAGAAAGAAATAGAGAACTAAAATACGGGTATAAGTATTATGTCCTATGATAAGATCAGGGAGGAGAATACTTATGCATGGAATCCTTAGACTATTCTAAAGGAATATGAGATTCTCTCTCAGTATTACTCCTCTGAATACACCACAGCACAACGGTGTATCGGGGCGGAGCAATCGCACAATATTAGATATGGTGTTCTCTATGATGAGTATTACTGAGTTACCTATTTCCTTTTAGGGTTGTGCACTTGAGAAGCTGCATACCTATTGAATTGGGTTCAAATCAAATCAGTGCCTACCACTCCATATGAGATATGGTATGGAAGAGCCTATCTCTTAAGTAAGTTAAGATTTGGGGTTGTCCGGCTTATGTCTAAAGCAAAATCCGGACAAAATCGAGGCAAGGTCAGTTCTGTAGAACTGGAAAGGTTCCAGCTATACAAAACTGCAGCTGATGATTTGATAGAACCAAAGGATTCAATAGCTCCTGACGAACCTCAGCCTCTCCGCCGATCTGGTAGGGTTCCTCACCTGCCTGAGAGATACTTCGGCTTCTCGATGACAGTGGGAGCAAGGATTGCATCATGAGATGATGACCAAACTAGATTCGAGCAGGTCATCGAGAGTAGGGACTCTGTAAGAATGACTGGATGCTTAGCGATCTGAGATGGAATCCATGTACACCAACAAAGTATGGACTTTGATTGCGATATCTGAAGGGTTAAATCCCCATCAGGAGCAAGTATATCTTGAGAAGATTACTTGGTGTAGATGGAAAAGTTGAGACTTTCAAAGCTAGACTTTTTAAAGGTTTTCGTCATCAACCAAGCATGGATAATGATGAAACCTTTTTTTCCAGGGACTATGCTTAAGTCCATCCAGATCCTACTTGCCACTGCTACTTACCATAACTGCGATATATGGTGGTTGGGTGCCATGACTACTTTTCTAAATAATGATTTAGAAGTGAACGTCTATAAGAACACAGCCAGAGGGCTTCGTAAACAGTGGAAGCAGCGGAAACGTGTGCAAGTTGCTTTACATAATAAAGCAGGCATCGCGGAGTTGGAACGTCTGTTTTGATGTGATAGTCAAAGTGTTTGACTTCATCAAAAATAATAGATGAACCTTGTATATACAAAACGGTAGTAGAGAGTAAGGTAGTCATCCTCGTATTGTACGTGGACAACATACTCTTGATAGGAAAAGAGTTTCCTATACTACGATCGGTCGATCTACTCTTATCACAAGGATTCTCCAATAGGATCAAAGTGATACCTCCTAAATCCTGGGTTCTGGATCTATGAGATAGATCTAAATGTATGTTAGCATTCTCACTAGCTATAGTGAGATAGTATCAGTTGATTCTGGGGAGAATCACTGGAAAGGTTCCAAGGTGATAAGGACGACTGAATGTCAGTCGCAGGCATTGTCATTACCCTCAGTAAAGGGACGGTTTGTTGGAAGAGTTCCAAGCTAAATGCCGTGGCAAACTAGACGTTAAAGGCTGGTAACATCGCTATTAAAGATACTACCAAAGAAGCAGTTTGGGTGTATATTAGTTCATAAGATGAACTAGGTTCCTGCCATTGTATGGAAATGAAAGTGTGGCTTTGGCCCTGGAACCCTCGTCCCATCAGTGACCCAGACATATTCTAAGGCAGCATCACCAGATCATGGAGATAGTTGATCTCCAGGTTGATCGAGGTTAGGAGAAGAGACTCAGAGGACAACACGGCGGATCCACTCACGAAGGCCTTTTCCCAAAGAGAGACTTTTAGGGGATGGTTGAGTATTAGATACTACAACTACTGCTACAGATGGCCCTAGTGCAAGTGGGAGATTGTTAGTTATATGTATGCCCTAGAGGCCATTACTGTACATTGGATGTGTTGGATATATGTATGCCCTAGAGGCCATTATGTGATAGTGGATGTATCTATACATGTATATATATTCAGTTTGCATTCTTGCTCGACATGATAGTATGCTATCTGGTTTTTCTTTATCTGACATGTTTATTTGATCATGCTTCTATTCATTCATACATGCTGATAAAGCCCTGAGGATATCGGCTTGACTACTCTGATTATGATGGAGATCATACTAGTGGGACATCTGTAGTCTATAAGCATATCCTGAAATGTCCCTAGTCGGAGGTGTATCGAGACGGGTCATCGATATACCAGAGTAGACTAGCGTATATGATACTAGACCCATATGATGGGCGATGGATGTTCCCACATTCATCGATGTTTGACATCAAGATCATATACGGGTGCTCAGTGGTGACTGGGTACACTGGACGGACTCACCGAGAACTCCTATATGGAATTATATCTATCGTCGGATAGCAGTTCTCAGGTAACACTGGTACAGGTTAGTCTGTAGACCCGAGATCGTCATAGAGCCTTGTGTGTTCTCCCACTGTACTTTGATTACCACTCTACCACGGCTCTAATGAGTCGTGCAAACAGGTGGCCGTTGGGTACAGTCCCGAGACACATGAAGGCAATGAGCGATAGGAGGGGTTTCGTCTCTCCCGATATTGGGAGTTGATGCTGTACTGTGCCCGACTGGTTATAGCAGCAAGTCCCTGGCCAGGGCTGCTGAGATTTGCTGATAAGTGTAGCCAGTAGTTTATCGATCTGTTATAGACCATTCACCGGCATGACTTATTGAGTTATTGGGGTCGACGTGACCATCCCTAGGCTCGATATGCAGCATATCTGACGAAGAGACCGGACTGTACGGTAGTGTTGCCGGTTGGCTCGACAGGAGTTGTAACAGGTTCGCTTGTTTTCTTCTTTTCGCTCAATACCCGGGTGGCCGTTACGTTTGGCTGACCGCTTGCGGCTTGGGGGTGCTTGATATGATCATCACCCGCTGCCGGCGTATTGACGAGTCTTAGAGTCCCATATAGGAGTTACCTAGTCCAGGCGAAATGTTGTGGTGCGCGTATGCGATATGCGCTTGGACCCGATTAAAATGCGAGTATGAGATACCGTATATTAATTGGGCGGCTTGCTAATGGTCGGGTCATATGTGATATGACCGGATTAGTGAATCAAGTGTTGATTCATCATTATTTTCTCACTACAAATTCTATCTTGTTTATGTTGGATGCATGCATGCATGTGTGCATTCATTCTTGTTCATGCACATATGGATGTGCAAGCACACATGCATACATACATCATATGTTATCATGGTTGTTTATACAATGGGAATGGTGGATGTATAAGAATTACACTATGGTTGTATTTGGATAATTATTGGATTTAATTAAAGCAAAAGGAAAATGAAAAATGGGTTAAATCACTTAAGAATTTCTACACTCTTCTAACTCAACCATGCTCACCTAACATTTAACCCATAGTTTATTTTCTTATCATGCTTTTAATTTAAAATAAAATGATATCTAAATATCTAACCATGGTTGGTTTAGAGAAAGAAAAATATATATAGCTATTTTTCTTTTCTCTTTCACAAGATAATTCATTTCTCTTCTTCTAAAATCCACCATCTTCATCAACCTCCATGCTTAAGCTCTCTAGTTCTTATAAGAGAGTGAATCACTTATAAAAATAAGATTTTGAAGTGAGATCCATAACCACAACTCCATTCTAATCAAGTCTAGCTCACTTGATTAGAGTGTTCTCCTTGTTTTACCAAACTTGCTAGCTTGGACGGGAAGCTCCGGGTGGATCGTCGTGGACGCAAAAGGACGACGAGCGGACCTTCTTCAAACACCTTGGAGTCTAAGGAGCGAGGCAAAAACGGGAGCTACAAAGGTTGTAGCCTTCTAACCCTAAGATTTTCTAGTTTAAAGTTTAGTAAACCTAATTTTCTAGGATCGATCCACTTGCGTGTTTGTTTAGCACAATAAAAACATAAACTTTTGGACATGTGATGCTTCAAAACATTTCATAGGGTGCTAAACAAACCCATCATTGGTATCAGAGCCGACCTAGAACATTAGGCGACCTTTTTGCGAAGTAAAAAGTCCGATCGAAACAAAAATACGACTTTTAAGGTGCTCTCTGGAAATTTTTTTGAAACTGACTTTTTTCAGAAATAAAAATTCTCAAAAAATAGAGCAGGTAAAAATTAGACGATCTGGAAAATTCGAGCCAGTGAAGAGTAACTTCAGCCGCGGAAGCGCGGCATAAGCAAGCTTAGGTCGCGCATCCGCGGCCATACTAGGGGCTCTTTGACAATTTTTTGCACAGTAATTTTATTTACCTTCTATATTATATTCTGAGTATGTTTAATCTGAATCTTCTGTTGAAAAATTCTGGAGATGTTTTTGGCCTCGTGGTTTCGATCGGAGTTTTCATTTCGCTTTCTTTTCAGGGTAAACTAGAAAGTATTGAAGTTCTTGAACGAATATCATTTACTCAATATTCACGGGGTTTAAATAGTTTCGAGATATGTGCAAGTCTTTTTGCGTTGGTCCCTCTAGAAGACAACAAACCTTAACTCGATTATGTGACCGTCTCGAACTGCCCTTTGAACCCTAGGGTTTGGGGCAGTACGGCGTGCCACATGTGAGGCGTTGGCTTGACCCTTCTACGGCTGGACCGCCACTACTGTGTCACACTCCGGATCTTTTTGAACCCTGCTCAAGTGTTGAGCTTTAGTGAATCTTGGATGCTTGATTGTTCGTTCGAAAAACTTTAATACTGTCTGTTTGTCTGGAATGTGATACAATATGTGGAATTCATATGGTTTAGGCATGAAATACTAGATATGTGATATTTCGCATTTATGATGTCTAAAGAGAATCTGGATTCCAAGTATTGTAGTTTTACACTTTCTTTTCTGTGACCGTAAGTGTAGTATGTTAGATATCGCCGGTTTCGTTGCTATACATCAACGACAATCGGGGTACGCATACTTACTTACGTTGATGATATGTGATATTATGCGTTGCTGAGATATGATGTGTAGGATTGTCGCGATTGAATAGCCGGGGGGTTTTGTGAGATGAGAGCTTTATATTTTCATTCATGTAAATTCAAATGTAATGTAATATTCTTTTATTTGGGGCACTTCCAGGTTGCGGTTGTGTCACCAGTGTTGTATATTATTTACTTTTCCGCATTAGGATGGACCCAAGGAGGGGAGCACAGGTGACCGGGTTCTGGGGTTCAGTGGGAGGCCATCTCGAGGAGTCGAGACCGGGTCTCCTAAACTCCAGGATTGGTAGGGTCACTTGCCGCTCTCGTAGGGGTCCAGGGTGTGGGCTTGGCTATTCATCGCGACTGTGGAATCCGTATTTTCTATTCTGGCTAAATACTAAATACGGACGTCCTAGTATATCCCACGTTATATCTATATTTCTGCTGCCTATGTTCTGTGAAATCTGAGACGAATGACTTATTATATATATGATATATAGTAGACGTTGCTTATGTTTTACACCCGCGCTAGTCCCGTCCCGGTATGCCGTTAGTTAAGTAACCTAACGGTGCATAACGGAACATTGCGGCGAATGCGGATGGCATAAGCGTACGTGTTATTTTCGTTTCTTTTCTGTGATTGGCTTAAGGACTTAAATGATGGGATTACATTAATGTGATTAATGTAAAGAAAATAAACCTAAAAGATGTTGTAGAATCGGATTTAAAAACTACTCGGCTATTTGTGTAAAAGCTACATTTCAAAACTGCGGAGCTTAAGCCATTCCTTTTGAAAACTGTTTGATTCTACAACGATATCAAGTTCAAAGCGTTAAAGATTTTCTTAAAAAAAAAATCATTCGCAACCCTCCGTCATTTTAGGAAGTAGAGTACTTAGTATTCGTGCTACGTTTGTTGACTTTAGTTAAGGCGTAGTGTACGGTAGCTAAGTGATGTCTTCCTACAATGCATATGATGCAGATTAATTAGGACATTCATGCGACTTTGTTGACCATAGTTAAGGGTCAAATGGGTGGGTCTAATTGATCAAGAAATGACGGGTAGAACTTGACTGGTACTTATGATTTGTTGACCATAGTTAAGGTCATAAGTACTAGGGGTAAAAAAATTACATCGGGAATTTCAAGTGTTGAAATTTGCAATGAGATTGCATACCTTCCATGTGATGGTTGGATCCCGATCCCACTGTGGGCAATAGTTGCCCCTAGGAGAGTTTTACAGTTTACAATTAGCTAACTCATTAGGTGTCTAGAAAGGTGTTAACGGGGCTCCGCCTCTGGGAAAACGAGGTTTACTCTAATTAGGTCCGTGCGAAAGCACGGGGAACCTCCCTCAAAGTACCGACACTGGCCTGGCTGAACGGTTAGCGAAGTTGTAGACTGTAATTAATCCTGGCTAGTTATTCTTTTTAAGGTTTGAAAGAAAACTTGATAAAAAGCAGTGGGAAACATCGATTAGACAAGATAATAAACCAATCTAATCTGTGCAAGAGCTTTCGCTGAGTGTATTCTTTTCTCTCTCTTAATGGCAGATACCAATGACTGGACTTAAGCTTCTACTAGATAAGAACAAACTGAATGGGACCAACTATAAAGACTGGCTAAGGAATCTGAAGATCGCCTTGACATATGATAAAGTATCATATGTCCTCACGGCTTCAGCCCCGCCCGTCCCAGGCCCAAAATCCTCAGTTGCGGACATTGAAGTCCGCAAGACATGGGATGCTGACTGTGCCACTGAAAAATGCCTCACGCTTGCATCGATGGATAACACACATCAAAAGCAGCACGAGGACATGGACATTCACGGGATATTACTCCATACAAAGGAGTTGTATGGGGAGCAGTGCCGTGTATTACGATACGAAGCATCAAGGAAACTGTTTCACATGCGGATGGCCCCTGGCACACCAGTAGCGGACCATGTTTTGAAGATGATAGCTCTTATAGAAGAGCTTGAGGACCTTGGATGGACAATGGACAATGAGCAATATATAGATATTATTCTGCAGTCCCTCCCCTCCACCTTTGCTCAGTTCATAGTGAACTTTAACATGCATAGCATGGAGAAGGAACTCCCTGAACTCCTTAATATGTTAAGGAGTGCAGAGAGCACTATGAAGTCAGCAAAGACTCCCGTTATGACCATTGGACAGTCTTCTTCTTCTCGCCCAAAAGCTAAGGCCAAGGGAAAGAAAAAGAAGAAACCCACTAATCCTAAGGGTGGAGTCAAAAAGGCGAAGGGAAAGGGAAAGTCCACGGCTGGAGACCCAGGGAAAGGCGAGTGTTTTCATTGCCACAAGACAGGACATTGGAAGCGCAACTGCACAGAGTACTTAAGTCTCAAGAAGAAGCATGGTGATGCTTCCGCTTCAGGTATGTTTGTGATTGAAAACTGTTTTTCTATAAACTCTGCTTCCTGGGTATTGGATACCGGTTCAGGTTCTCACATTTGCAATTCTATGCAGGGGTTCAGAAATAGCAAGGTTTTGAAGACAGGTGACCATACTCTCCGCGTTGGAAATGGTTCCAATGTACATACAATCGCAGTGGGAGAGTATCACTTGGGGTTGCCGTCTGGATGTATTTTGATTTTGAATCCATGTTATTTTGTACCTGATATGCTATGTAATATAATATCCGTTTCTTTGTTGGACAATGAAGGGTATAATTTTGTATTGCAAAACAATGTTATGAACATTTACCTGAATCAAATGTTGGTTGGGTATGGTACACTTAATAACGGAATATATGTCCTAAATCAACACACAGTTTTCAGTATACAACACACTAATAAAAGAAAACTTTCAGAATTAAATGAAGCTTTTCTTTGGCACTGTAGACTTGGTCATATTAACGAAACAAGACTAAACAAGTTAAACAAAGATGGATATTTAAATCCTTTTGAATATAAATCTTATGCGACTTGCCAGTCTTGTATCAAGGGTAAAATGACCAAAACTCCGTTTACCGGACACGGAGAAAGAGCTACTCAGCTCCTGGGCCTCATACATAGTGACATATGTGGGCCAATGTCTACACAGGCTAGAGGCGGTTTTTCATACTTCATTACATTCACCGACGATTTCTCAAGATTCGGTCATGTATTTTTATTAAAGCACAAGTCCGACGCTTTCGAGAAATTCATTGAATATAAACAAGAAGTAGAAAAACAAACCGGCTTGAGTATTAAGATGCTTCGATCAGATCGAGGTGGTGAGTATCTCAGTACAGAATTTGCAAACTTCCTAAAAGAGAATGGGATTCTCTCTCAGCTCACTCCTCCTTACACACCACAGCACAACGGTGTGTCAGAACGACGGAATAGGACCCTATTAGATATGGTCCGGTCCATGATGAGTGACGCTGAGTTACCAGTCTCGTTTTGGGGACATGCATTAGAGACTGCAGCGTTTCTGCTAAATATGGTTCCAACCAAAGCCGTGTCTACCATGCCATATGAGATATGGAATGGGAAGAGACCATCTCTTAAAAGAATTAAGATTTGGGGTTGCCCGGCCTATGTTAAAAAGCAGAATCTGGACAAACTCGAGACACGGTCAGTCATGTGTAACTTTGTGGGATATCCAAAGAATTCTTATGGATATCTGTTCTACCACAAAGAGGAACAAAAAGTGTTTGTTTCTCAATATGCCACATTCTTGGAAAAAGAGTTTTTCACAGATAAAGATGATGGCAAGGTGGTAGATCTAGAAGAGGTTCTGGAGACACAAACTACAAATGACGATTTGATTGAACCGGCTGCTGCAACAGAAACTGAAGAACCTCGGCCACTCCGTAGGTCTGGTAGGACTTCTCGCCCACCGGAGAGGTACTACGGTTTCCTCATTGATGGTGACAGAGAAGATTGCTGTTAGTAATTTGTATGCCCTAAAGGCCATTATATGGATAGTGGAAACTTGGACATATTATCTATGGAGATAGATGAATTTCTTGCTCAAAATGATAGTACGCTATCTGGTTTACTTTATCTGTACATGTCGATTTAATCATTTACACATGTTGATAAAGCCCAAAGGATATATGCTTGACTACTGTGATTATGATGCGGATCATACTAGTGGGGCACATGTAGTCTATAAGCATATCCTTGAACTGTTCCTAGTCGAGGGTGTATCGAGACAGGGCATCGATATTCCAGAATAGACTAGCGTATACTATTCTTGTCCCATATGATGGGCGATGGATGATCCCATATCCATCTGGTGAGGAGACACCAAAGATTGTATGCGGGTGCTCAGTGGAGACTGGGTACACTGAACGGACTCACAGAGAACTCCTATGTGGTATTATATCTATCGTCGGATAGCAGTTCTCAGGAACACTGGTACAGGTTAGTCTGTAGACCCGAGATCGTCATAGAGTCTTGTGTGTCCTCCCACTATACTTTGATCTCCACCCTACCAAGGCTCTACTGAGTCGTGCAAACAGGTGGTCTTTGGGTACAGTCCCGAGGTGCATGGAGGCAATGAGCGATAGGAGGGGTTTCGTCTCTCCCGGTATTGGGGGTTGATGTTGTGCTATGCTCGATTGGCTATAACATGAAGTCCCTGGCCAGGGCTGCTGAGATTTACTGATAAGAGTTATCAGTAGTTTCTCAATCTGTTATGAGCCATATACCAGCATGACTTATTGAGTTACTGGGGTCGACGATACAATCCCTAGACTTGATATGCAGCATATCTGACGAAGAGACCGGACTGTACGGTAAGTGTTGCCAGTTGGCTCGACGGGAGTTTTTACAGCTTCGCTGGTTTTCTTCTGATCGTTTCAATACCCGGGTGGCCGTTATGTTTAGCTGACCTCTTGCGGCTTGTGGATGTTTGATATGATCATCATCTACTGCTGGCGTATTGACGAGTCTTAGAGTCCCACAATGAAGTTTCCTGGCTCAGGCAAAAGATGTGGTGTGCATATGAGATATGCGCGGGACCCGATTAAATACGGTTATGTGATAACGTATATTTATCGGGTATTTTCTATTTGACGGATCGTATGAGATATGACCGGTTTGGTAAATCAAGTGTTGATTTAACTAATTACATTTAGATAAATTCTTTAAGTAAATCCTTTTGTATGCATGCATGTATGCACATGATGATGTGCATGGACACATACATGCATACATTGTATCATGGTTGTTGATACAAGAATGATGGCAATATAAGACTTATATTGAAGCTTTTAATTTGTATTTATCATTTTAAGTTAATGTAAAGAATATCCACTAATGCTCCATTATTTCTTAGTGGGTAATCTTTATTTAACTTAGTAAAAAGAATTTCCACCATGCTTAATTCTTTAGGAAAAGAATTTCCACTCATAATTATGGTGGTAATGGAATAATGGTGATTATTCCTTTATTATCACTATAAATAGCTTCATATGTGATATGAAACAAGAAGCACACAACAAGGAAAAAAATTGAGTGCAAGGGTGTGAAAAATACAAGTTATCATATGTGATATGAAAGAATGCTCAAGCCACCATTATCTTCTTCTTCCTCTCTAGATTTCTCTCTTGAGTGAAGATTGACAAAAGAAAGGATTTTAATTGAAGAACATAAACCACATCATCACACTACACACCTCTAGCCGATTTGTGTAGGGTGTTTACTCTACTTCGTTTGCGAAACAAGTAAGGTAAGGAGCTTTGGGCAAAGGGACTTCGGGTGGATCATCGTGGACAAGGAAGGCTACCATCGATCCGTTCCAAACTCTCATAGTGCCAAGGAGTCACCGAGGGAGATCTACAAAGGTTGTAATCTTTCCTCTTAGTGATAGTTTTACAATTGCATGTGATGTTTAGTTGTATAATCCCTAAAACTTCTAGTTTCGATTCTTGTCGGGTTAACTTAACACCTCTAAATTTTTGATTATGGCATGTGTGATGCTACCGAACTCTTGACGAGGTGCTAGGCAAGCCCTACAGTGGTATCAGAGCCAAGCTAGAGCATTAGGCGATGCGTAGGCGAAATTAAACGTCCGATCGAACCGCAAAACATCAATTTTGACAGCTCTCTGGAAATTTTTTGAAAATTGGATTTTTCCAAATTTAAAGGTCCTAAAAAAATCAGCAGGCAAAACTAAGAATTACCATGAAAAAATTTTTGAACGATCTCTCTAAAGCGCGGCGGAAGGGCGGCCAAAACATGGTTTTGGCCGCGCTTTAGCGGCCGTACTGTAGCATCATGAGAAATTTTTTTTTGCAAAAGACCTGATTTAATTAGTACATGCCTCTGGAATATTTAAAAACATACTCAACTGTTGAGTTTTCTGGAGATAAATTGAATTTGGTGATTCGATTGGAAAGGTTTAATTTCGTTCAGATTTTCAGATTTTTAGAACTTGTTAAAATGTTTGAACGAATATTACAAACACAGTTTTTCCCGTATTGGAAAAATTCCAAGTGTTGGATTTTTCCCTAGTTCAAAACCTTCGAAAAACATGCAAGCGCATCTATGGACACTCTAGAAGAACATAACCTTAACTCGATTATGTGACCGTCAAAACTGTCACTGAACCTTAGGGTTTGTGGTAGTTTAGCGTTGCCACATGTGAGGCGTTGGTTTGGCCCTTCTACGGTTAGTCCATAAGGGGCTGTGGCATGTTCTAGAAACTTTTGAACTCGGCTCAAGTGTTGTGCAGTTTGGGAAATCTAGGATGTTTTGTTTATTGGATCGAAGAGTTTAACATTGTCTATTTATCTGAAATGTGAAACAATATGTGGAATTCATATAGTTAGGCATGAAATATGAAGTATATGATATTTCGTATTTATGATGTCTAAGGTAATTGTGGATTCCAAATGTTGTAGTTTTTCATTTTATTTTCTGCGACCGGAAGTGTAGTATGTGGTGTATCGCCGTTTTCGTTGCTATACGTCAACGACAATCGGGACACGCATACTTACTTACGTTGATGATATGAGATATTATGTGTTGCTGAGATATGATGAGCAGGATTGTCGCGATTGAATAGCCGGGGGGTTTTTATGTGAGATGAGAGTTTTATTTTTCATTCATGTAAAATCAATTGTATATTATTTACTTTTCCGCATTAGGATAGACCCAAGGAGGGGAGCACAAGTGACCGGGTTCTAGGGTTCAGTGGGAGGCCATCTCGAGGAGTCGAGACCGGGTCTCCTAAACTCTAGAATTGGCGGGATCACTTGCCGCTCTCGTAGGGGTCTAAGGGTGTGGGCTTGGCTATTCATCACGACCGTGGAATCCGTATTTTCTATTGTTGGCTCGATACAAAATACGGACATCCTAGATAACCTTTTATATGCTTCTGCTGTTGATGTTCTGTAATGTGATTACTTAGTATCTGAGACGAATGGATTATTATTATATATATGATATATAATAAACGTTGCTTATATTTTACACCCGCGCTAGTCCCGCCCCGCTATGCCGTTAGTTAAGTAACCTAACGGTGCATAACGGGACACTGTGGCGAATGCGGATAGTATAAGTATACGTTCTATTCTGTGATGGCTTAGGAACTTAAATGATGGGATCACGTTAATGAGATTAATGTAAAGAAAAGAAACCTAATGATGTTGTAGAATCGGATTTGAAACAAACTCGGCTTTTTATGAAAAATGCAAGTTTCAAGAATATGCGGAGCTTAAGCCACTCCTTTTCTTAACCGTTTGATTCTACAACGAGATCAAGTTCAAAGCGTTAAAGGTTTTCTTAAAAACCATCCGCAACCCTCCGTCATTTTAGGAAGCAGAGTACTTAGTATTCGTGCTACGTATGTCGACCATAGCCGAGGCGTAGTGTACGGTAGCTAAGTGATGTCTTCCTACAAAGCATATGATGCGATTAGTTAGGACATTCATGTGATTATGTTGATCATAGTCAAGGGTCATATGGGTGGGTCTAGTTAATCACGAAATGACGGGTAGAATTTGACTAGTATTTATGATATGTTGACCATAGCCAAGGTCATAAGTGACTAGGGGTAAAAACCATATCGGGAATTTCAAGAGTTGAAATTTGCAATGAGATTGCATACCATCTATATGATAGTTGGATCTCGATCTCACTGTAAGTAAGTGTTACTTCCAGGAAAACTTTCCTGGCTAGTTTTCTTTTCAGGTTTTGAAAGAAAATTTGATTAAAAGCAGTGGGAGACATTGATTAGATAAAATAATAACCAATCTAATTCTTTGAAAGGGCAATTCGCTAAGTGTATCCTTTTCTCTCTCCAAATGGCAGTTACAGATGTCAGGACTTAAGCTTCTACTTGAAAAAAATAAACTTACAGGACCAAATTATAAAGAATGGTTGAGGAACTTGAACATTGCACTCTCATATGATAAGGTATCATATGTTCTCAATACTGAAGCCCCACCCGTCCCAGGACCTGAATCATCTGTCGCGGATAGGGAGATCCGGAAAACTTGGGAAATTGACTGCAACACGGCCAAGTGCCTCGCGCTCGCTTCTATGGACAATGTCCATCAGAAGCAACACGAGAATATGGATGTCCAATCCATCTTTCTTCATACAAAGGAGTTGTATGAAGAGCAAACTCGTACCTTGAGATACGAGGCATCTAGAAAGCTGTTTCAGATGCGAATGGCCGCTGGTACATCAGTTGGAGACCATGTTTTGAAAATGATTGGTCTTATTGAAGAACTTGAGGGTCTGGGATGGACCATGGATAATGAGCAATATACGGATATTGTTCTTCAGTCTCTCCCCCCTGCCTTTGCTCCGTTCATAGTAAATTTCAATATGAATGGTTTGGAGAAATCATTGCCTGAACTTCTCAATATGTTGAGAAGTGCAGAGAACACATTGAAAACGGCAAGGACTCCCGCTCTGGTTGCTGGGCCATCTTCCTCTTCATTCCCAAAAGCTAAGGCCAAGGGAAAGAAGAAGAAGAAGTCCATCAAACAGAAAGGTGGAGTTAGAAAGGCGAAGGGGAAAGACAAAGTGGGGGCTATGGGAAGTGGAAAAGGAGAATGTTTTTACTGTAAAAAGTCAGGACATTGGAAACGCAACTGTGCTGAATATCTTGCTGATCTCAAGAAGAAGAAGCATGCTGAGGCTTCCACTTCAGGTGTGTTTGTAACTGAAAACTGTTTTTCTTTAAACTCTGCATCCTGGGTATTGGATACCGGTTCTGGTTCTCACATCTGCAATTGTATGCAGGGATTGAGAAATAGTAGAGTTTTAAAAGTTGGAGATCATACTCTGCGGGTTGGAAATGGTTCCAATATACATGCTGTATCCGTGGGAGAGTATCATCTAGGGTTGCCTTCAGGAAGTATTTTGGTTTTGAACCCGTGTTATTTTGTACCAAGTATGTTATGTAATATTATATCCGTTTCTTTGTTGGACAATGAAGGATATCATTTTATGTTGCAAAATAATGTTATGAACATTAACCTGAATCAAGAGTTGATTGGGTTTGGTACATTAAATAACGGTATTTACATCCTGAACCAACACACAGTTTTCAATATACAACATACTAGTAAAAGAAAGTTTTCAGATATAAATGAAGCTTTTCTTTGGCATTGTAGACTTGGTCATATTAACGAAACAAGACTAAACAAGCTACACAAAGATGGATATTTGAATACGTTTGAATATAAATCTTATGCGACTTGCCAGTCTTGTATCAAAGGTAAAATGACCAAAACTCCGTTTAGTGGACACGGAGAGAGAGCTGGTGAACTCTTAAGCCTCATACATAGTGATGTATGCGGACCAATGTCTACACTTGCAAGAGGTGGTTTTTCATACTTCATCACTTTTACTGATGATTTCTCAAGATTCGGACACGTGTTTTTGATAAAGCACAAATCTGAAGCTTTTGAGAAATTCAAGGAGTACAAACTTGAAGTAGAAAAGCAAACAGGCTTGAGCATCAAGAAACTTCGATCGGATCGAGGTAGAGAGTATTTAAGTACAGAGTTTCTAGACTTCTTAAAAGAGAATGGGATTCTCTCTCAGCTCACTCCTCCTTATACGCCGCAGCACAATGGTGTGTCAGAACGGAGGAATCGTACCCTATTGGATATGGTACGATCCATGATGTGTGATGCTGAGTTACCGCTTTCCTTTTGGGGACATGCATTGGAGACAGCAATGTATCTATTGAACAGGGTGCCAACCAAGACCGTGTCTATCACTCCATATGAGATGTGGAATGGAAAGAGACCATCTCTTAAAAGGTTTAGGATTTGGGGTTGTCCGGCTTTTGTTAAAAAGCAGAATCCAGACAAACTCGAGACACGATCGGTCATGTGTAAATTTGTGGGGTATCCAAAACATTCATATGGATATCTATTCTACCACAAAGAGGAACAAAAGGTGTTTGTTGCTCAGCATGCCACATTTTTGGAAAATGAGTTCTTTACGGAAAGTACTAATGGCAATGTGGTAGAACTAGAAGAGGTTCTAGAGACACAAATTGCTCAGGAGGAATTGGTTGAAACTGATGTTGCAGTAGAACTTCAAGAACCTCAGCCGCTCAGGAGGTCTAGTAGAACTTCTCACCCACCAGAGAGATACTATGGGTTTCTCATAGATGGTGATAGAGAAGATTGCATCATGGATGATGATGACCCTACTAGTTTTCAGCAAGCTATCACGAGTGGTGACTCAGTGAAATGGCTGGAAGCAATGAGATCTGAAATGGAGTCAATGTACACCAACAAAGTATGGACTTTGGACATTGCACCTCCTGGGATAAAACCCGTTGGGTGCAAATGGATCTTTAAGAGAAAGATTGGTGTAGATGGACAGGTGGAGACCTATAAAGCAAGGCTTGTAGCGAAAGGTTTTCGTAAAGACCAGGCTTGGACTATGATGAAACTTTCTCTCCGGTAGCAATGCTTAAATCCATTAGGATCCTACTTGCTATTGCTGCTCACTATGATTATGAAATCTGGCAGATGGACGTGAAAACTGCATTTCTAAATGGTGATTTAGAAGAATGTGTTTTTATGGATCAGCCAGAGGGCTTCATTGATAGTGGGAGCAGCGGGAAAGCATGTAGATTGCTTAAATCCATTTATGGATTAAAGCAGGCCTCAAAGAGCTGGAACATCTGCTTTGATGATACAATCAAAGAGTTTGATTTTGTCAGAAATGAAGATGAACCATGTATTTATAAGAAGATTGTAGGGAGTTATGTCACATTCCTCGTATTGTACGTTGATGACATTCTCCTGATAGGAAATGATGTTCCTATGCTACAATCGGTCAAACTATTCTTATCACAAAGGTTCTCCATGAAGGACCTGGGTGATGCCTCGCGCATTTTGGGCATTAGGATCTATAGAGATAGATCCAAGAGGTTATTGGGACTGTCCCAATCAAAGTACATAGACACCATTCTAAAGAGGTTTAGTATGGAAGATTCCAAGCGTGGTGCCTTGCCTGCTAGTCATGGAATCACTCTCTCTAAGGACTTCTGTCCGAAGACTGATGAAGAGAGAGCTCGCATGAGTGTTATACCCTACGCTTCAGCCGTGGGATCTATAATGTATGCGATGTTGTGTACTCGCCCTGATGTAGCTTATGCACTGGCTGTAGTAAGCAGGTATCAATCCAACCCAGGGGAGAAACATTGGATAGCAGTGAAGAACATTCTTAAGTACTTGCGAAGGACTAAAGAATTGTTCTTGGTGTATGGTAATGGGGATCTCCAGATGGAGGCCTTTACCGATTCAAGCTTCCAAAGTGACAAGGATGACAGTAAATCAATCTCAGGGTTTGTATTTACCCTAAATGGAGGAGCGGTTAGTTGGAAGAGTTCCAAACAGGACACCGTTGCAGACTCCACGATGGAAGCTGAGTATATTGCTGCAAGTGATGCTGCTAAGGAAGCCGTCTGGATGAAGAAGTTCATTGCGGAACTAGGAGTAGTTCCAACCATTGTTGATCCAATACCATTGTATTGCGATAATAATAGAGCTATAGCATTAGCTAAAGAACCAAGGTCCCATCAGAAATCTAGACACATCCTAAGGAGATATCATCTGATCCGGGAGATAGTTGATCGCCAGGAGATCGAGATTCGGAGAGTAGATACAAAGGATAACACAGCGGATCCATTCACCAAGGCACTTCCACAGCCTCAGCATGAGCGACTGTTTGAAATGTTGGGTATGAGATACGCCAATAACTGGCCTTAGTGCAAGTGGGAGATTGTTAGTAATTTGTATGCCCTAAAGGCCATTATATGGATAGTGGAAACTTGGACATATTATCTATGGAGATAGATGAATTTCTTGCTCAAAATGATAGTACGCTATCTGGTTTACTTTATCTGTACATGTCGATTTAATCATTTACACATGTTGATAAAGCCCAAAGGATATATGCTTGACTACTGTGATTATGATGCGGATCATACTAGTGGGGCACATGTAGTCTATAAGCATATCCTTGAACTGTTCCTAGTCGAGGGTGTATCGAGACAGGGCATCGATATTCCAGAATAGACTAGCGTATACTATTCTTGTCCCATATGATGGGCGATGGATGATCCCATATCCATCTGGTGAGGAGACACCAAAGATTGTATGCGGGTGCTCAGTGGAGACTGGGTACACTGAACGGACTCACAGAGAACTCCTATGTGGTATTATATCTATCGTCGGATAGCAGTTCTCAGGAACACTGGTACAGGTTAGTCTGTAGACCCGAGATCGTCATAGAGTCTTGTGTGTCCTCCCACTATACTTTGATCTCCACCCTACCACGGCTCTACTGAGTCGTGCAAACAGGTGGTCTTTGGGTACAGTCCCGAGGTGCATGGAGGCAATGAGCGATAGGAGGGGTTTCGTCTCTCCCGGTATTGGGGGTTGATGTTGTGCTATGCTCGATTGGCTATAACATGAAGTCCCTGGCCAGGGCTGCTGAGATTTACTGATAAGAGTTATCAGTAGTTTCTCAATCTGTTATGAGCCATATACCAGCATGACTTATTGAGTTACTAGGGTCGACGATACCATCCCTAGACTTGATATGCAGCATATCTGACGAAGAGACCGGACTGTACGGTAAGTGTTGCCAGTTGGCTCGACGGGAGTTTTTACAGCTTCGCTGGTTTTCTTCTGATCGTTTCAATACCCGGGTGGCCGTTATGTTTAGCTGACCTCTTGCGGCTTGTGGATGTTTGATATGATCATCATCTACTGCTGGCGTATTGACGAGTCTTAGAGTCCCACAATGAAGTTTCCTGGCTCAGGCAAAAGATGTGGTGTGCATATGAGATATGCGCGGGACCCGATTAAATACGGTTATGTGATAACGTATATTTATCGGGTATTTTCTATTTGACGGATCGTATGAGATATGACCGGTTTGGTAAATCAAGTGTTGATTTAACTAATTACATTTAGATAAATTCTTTAAGTAAATCCTTTTGTATGCATGCATGTATGCACATGATGATGTGCATGGACACATACATGCATACATTGTATCATGGTTGTTGATACAAGAATGATGGCAATATAAGACTTATATTGAAGCTTTTAATTTGTATTTATCATTTTAAGTTAATGTAAAGAATATCCACTAATGCTCCATTATTTCTTAGTGGGTAATCTTTATTTAACTTAGTAAAAAGAATTTCCACCATGCTTAATTCTTTAGGAAAAGAATTTCCACTCATAATTATGGTGGTAATGGAATAATGGTGATTATTCCTTTATTATCACTATAAATAGCTTCATATGTGATATGAAACAAGAAGCACACAACAAGGAAAAAAATTGAGTGCAAGGGTGTGAAAAATACAAGTTATCATATGTGATATGAAAGAATGCTCAAGCCACCATTATCTTCTTCTTCCTCTCTAGATTTCTCTCTTGAGTGAAGATTGACAAAAGAAAGGATTTTAATTGAAGAACATAAACCACATCATCACACTACACACCTCTAGCCGATTTGTGTAGGGTGTTTACTCTACTTCGTTTGCGAAACAAGTAAGGTAAGGAGCTTTGGGCAAAGGGACTTCGGGTGGATCATCGTGGACAAGGAAGGCTACCATCGATCCGTTCCAAACTCTCATAGTGCCAAGGAGTCACCGAGGGAGATCTACAAAGGTTGTAATCTTTCCTCTTAGTGATAGTTTTACAATTGCATGTGATGTTTAGTTGTATAATCCCTAAAACTTCTAGTTTCGATTCTTGTCGGGTTAACTTAACACCTCTAAATTTTTGATTATGGCATGTGTGATGCTACCGAACTCTTGACGAGGTGCTAGGCAAGCCCTACAATTGCATCATGGATGATGATGATCCTACCAGTTTTCAGCAAGCTATCACGAGTGGTGACTCTGTGAGGTGGCTGGATGCCATGAGATCCGAAATGGAGTCTATGTACACCAACAAAGTATGGACTTTGGACGTTGTACCCCCTGGGGTAAAACCTGTAAGGTGCAAATGGATCTTTAAAAGAAAGATTGGTGTGGATGGGTAGGTAGAGACCTATAAGGCAAGACTTGTGGCGAAAGGTTTTCGTCAAAGACCAGGTTTGGACTATGACGAAACTTTTTCGCCCGTAGCCATGCTTAAATCTATTCAGATCCTACTTGCTATTGCTGCTCACTACGACTATGAAATCTGGCAGATGGACGTTAAAACAACATTTCTAAATGGAGATTTAGATGAATGTGTTTATATGGATCAGCCAGAGGGCTTCATTGACAGTGGGAGCAGCGAGAAAGCATGTAGATTGCTTAAATCCATATATGGGTTAAAGCAGGCATCTCGGAGTTGGAACATCTGTTTCGATGATGTTATCAAAGAGTTTGATTTCATCAAAAATCCGGATGAACCTTGTGTTTATAGGAAGGCTGTAGGAAGAGCTGTCACATTCCTCGTATTGTACGTGGATGACATTCTTCTGATAGGAAATGATATTCCTATGCTACAGTCGGTCAAATCATTCTTATCACTGAGGTTCTCCATGAAGGACCTGGGTGATGCCACATACATCCTGGGTATAAGGATCTATAGGGATAGATCCAAAAAGTTATTGGGATTGTCCCAAACCAGGTACATCAACACCATCCTAAAGTGGTTTAGTATGGAAGACTCCAAGCGGGGTGCCTTACCCACTTGCCATGGAGTCACTCTCTCCAAGGATTCTTGCCCAAAGACCGATGAAGAGAGAGCTCGCATGAGCATTATACCTTATGCTTCGGCAGTAGGATCTATAATGTATGCGATGTTATGTACACGCCCAGATGTAGCTTATGCACTTAGTGTTGTAAGCAGGTATCAATCCAACCCAGGGGAGAACCACTGGATAGCTGTGAAGAACATTCTTAAGTACTTGCGAAGGACTAAAGAATTGTTCTTGGTGTATGGTAATAAGGATCTCCAAATGGAGGCCTTTACCGATTCGAGCTTCCAGAGCGATAAGGATGACAGCAAATCTATCTCAGGGTTTGTATTTACCCTCAATGGAGGGGCGGTAAGTTGGAAGAGTTCCAAACAGGATACCGTTGCTGACTCTATGATGGAGGCTGAGTACATTGCTGCAAATGATGCCGCCAAGGAAGCCGTCTGGATGAAGAAGTTCGTCTCGGAGCTAGGAGTAGTTCCAACCATTATTGATCCAATACCCTTGTATTGTGATAATAATGGGGCTATGGCGTTAGCCAAGGAGCCCAGATCCCATCAGCGGTCCAGACACATCCTGAGGCGATTTCATTTGATCCGGGAGATTGTAGATCGCCGCGAGATCGAGATTAAGAGAGTAGACACAAAGAATAACGCCGCGGATCCATTCACCAAGGCCCTCCCTCAGCCGCAGCATGAGCGACTTTTTGAGCAGTTGGGTATGAGATACGCCAATAACTGGCCTTAGTGCAAGTGGGAGATTGTTGGATATATGTATGCCCTAAAGGCCATTATGTGATAGTGGATGTATCTATACATGTATATATATTCAGTTTGCATTCTTGCTCGACATGATAGTATGCTATCTGGTTTTTCTTTATCTGACATGTTTATTTGATCATGCTTCTATTCATTCATACATGCTGATAAAGCCCTGAGGATATCGGCTTGACTACTCTGATTATGATGGAGATCATACTAGTGGGACATCTGTAGTCTATAAGCATATCCTGAAATGTCCCTAGTCGGAGGTGTATCGAGACGGGGCATCGATATACCAGAGTAGACTAGCGTATATGATACTAGACCGATATGATGGGCGATGGATGTTCCCACATTCATCGATGTTTGACATCAAGATCATATACGGGTGCTCAGTGGTGACTGGGTACACTGGACGGACTCGCCGAGAACTCCTATATGGAATTATATCTATCGTCGGATAGCAGTTCTCAGGTAACACTGGTACAGGTTAGTCTGTAGACCCGAGATCGTCATAGAGCCTTGTGTGTTCTCCCACTGTACTTTGATTACCACCCTACCACGGCTCTAATGAGTCGTGCAAACAGGTGGCCGTTGGGTACAGTCCCGAGACACATGAAGGCAATGAGCGATAGGAGGGGTTTCGTCTCTCCCGATATTGGGAGTTGATGCTGTACTGTGCCCGACTGGTTATAGCAGCAAGTCCCTGGCCAGGGCTTCTGAGATTTGCTGATAAGTGTTGTCAGTAGTTTCTCGATCTGTTATAGACCATTCACCGGCACGATTTATTGAGTTATTGGGGTCGACCTGACCATCCCTAGGCTCGATATGCAGCATATCTGACAAAGAGACCGGACTGTACGGTAGTGTTGCCGGTTGGCTCGACGGGAGTTGTAACAGGTTCGCTTGTTTTCTTCTTTTCGCTCAATACCCGGGTGGCCGTTACGTTTGGCTGACCGCTTGCGGCTTGGGGGTGCTTGATATGATCATCACCCGCTGCCGGCGTATTGATGAGTCTTAGAGTCCCATATAGGAGTTACCTAGTCCAGGCGAAATGTTGTGGTGCGCGTATGCGATATGCGCTTGGACCCGATTAAAATGCGAGTATGAGATACCGTATATTAATTGGGCGGCTTGCTAATGGTCGGGTCATATGTGATATGACCGGATTAGTGAATCAAGTGTTGATTCATCATTATTTTCTCACTACAAATTCTATCTTGTTTATGTTGGATGCATGCATGCATGTGTGCATTCATTCTTGTTCATGCACATATGGATGTGCAAGCACACATGCATACATACATCATATGTTATCATGGTTGTTTACACAATGGGAATGGTGGATGTATAAGAATTACACCATGGTTGTATTTGGATAATTATTGGATTTAATTAAAGCAAAAGGAAAATGAAAAATGGGTTAAATCACTTAAGAATTTCTACACTCTTCTAACTCAACCATGCTCACCTAACATTTAACCCATAGTTTATTTTCTTATCATGCTTTTAATTTAAAATAAAATGATATCTAAATATCTAACCATGGTTGGTTTAGAGAAAGAAAAATATATATAGCTATTTTTCTTTTCTCTTTCACAAGATAATTCATTTCTCTTCTTCTAAAATCCACCATCTTCATCAACCTCCATACTTAAGCTCTCTAGTTCTTATAAGAGAGTGAATCACTTATAAAAATAAGATTTTTAAGTGAGATCCATAACCACAACTCCATTCTAATCAAGTCTAGCTCACTTGATTAGAGTGTTCTCCTTGTTTTACCAAACTTGCTAGCTTGGACGGGAACTCCGGGTGGATCGTCGTGGACGTAAAAGGACGACGAGCGGACCTTCTTCAAACACCTTGGAGTCTAAGGAGCGAGGCAAAAACGGGAGCTGCAAAGGTTGTAGCCTTCTAACCCTAAGCTTTTCTAGTTTAAAGTTTAGTAAACCTAATTTTCTAGGATCGATCCACTTGCGTGTTTGTTTAGCACAATAAAAACATAAACTTTTGGACATGTGATGCTTCAAAACACTTCATAGGGTGCTAAACAAACCCATCAGGATGTATATAGTAGTGGATGCTGGGACATATATAGGTAGGACTTTCTTGCTCGACATGATAGTACGCTATCTGGTTGCTCTTTATCTTAACATGTATACTTTCAGTTTCTCTGTTACATGTTGATAAAGCCCTTAGGATGTGTACTCGACTTCCAGGACTATGATGCAGATCATACTAGTGGGGCCTGGGTAGTCCATGAGTACATCCTTCAATGTTCCTAGTCGTGGGAATATCGAGATAGGGCATCGATATTCCAAAGTAGACTAGCATATATCTTCTCGACCAATGTGATGGGCGATGGATGATCCCATATCCATTGGTCTTTGACATCAGAGATGGTATGAGGGTGCTCAGTGGAGACTGGGTACACTGAACGGACTCGCCGAGAACTCCCAGATGGTATTATACCTCACATCAGATGGCAGTTCTCTAGTGACACTGGTATAGCTTAGTCTGTTGACCTGAGATCGTCATAGAGTCTTGTATGTCTCCCACTGTGCTTTGATTTCCACCCTACCACGACTCTACTGAGTCATGCAAACAGGTGGTTTTTGGGTACAGTCTCGATTCACATGGAGGCAATGAGCGATAGGAGGGGATTCGTCTCTCCCGGTATTGGGGGTTGATGTTGCGCTATGCTCGACTGGCCATAACAGGAAATCCCTGGCCAGGGTTGCAATGATATACTGGTAAGAGTTATCAATAGTTTCATGAATGTTATGGACCTCACGTCGGCATGACTTATCGAGCTATTGGGGTCTGACGTTTACCACCCCTAGATGAGATATGCGACATATCAGACGAACAGACCGGACTGTACGGTAAGTGTTACTGGTTGGATTCACAGGAGTGTGAGCGGGCTTGCTCATCGATCTTCTGATCGCTCAATACCCGAGTGGCCGTTACGTTTAGCAGACCGCTTGCGGCTTGTGGGTGTTTGATATGATCATCACCTGCTGCCGGCGTATTGACGAGTCTTTAGAGTCCTACAGAGAGGTTTCCTGGCTCAAGCGAAACGAAATAGGAGCGCATATGAGATATGTGCGGGACCGAGAATAATGCGAGTATGTGATACCGTATCCTATTCTCGCGATGAATGTATCGATTGGTTGTATGCGATATAGCCTAGTTATCGAATCAAGGATTGATTCGATAAGCCGATACATTGGATACTAGTCGGTTATATGCGATATGACCGGATCGTTAAATCAAGTGTTGATTTAATGATTTAATGAATAATTATATATTTGATATATTACTTTGCACTAACTAGTATTGGTTCACTTTAAATGGATTTTCTCACTTGAAGTACACAAGTTCTATATGTGATATACTTTTGTGCACTTGTTTTTATCATGTTTGATGATACATGCTCACTTGGGTTTGTGTAAAGATTAAACCATGGTTGTGTAATGGTTAGGGTTTTCATTTTATTATCTATTTATTTATTTATTATTGTTTTTGAAATGATAAAGAGAAAATGGTGGCTTTCTTTGTTTGTTGTTGAAGCTTCATGAAGCTTTGACTAAGTGACCATTTTGTCTTCATGCTTAACCCTAACCATTCAAACTAACCATAGTTTATTC
Organism: Agapanthus africanus; assembly: GCA_030015575.1. Classification (NCBI taxonomy): domain Eukaryota; kingdom Viridiplantae; phylum Streptophyta; class Magnoliopsida; order Asparagales; family Amaryllidaceae; genus Agapanthus; species Agapanthus africanus. The sequence goes on from JASDDO010000016.1 coordinate 47,044,597, forward strand.
TCTACACTTAACCATGGTTGGTATATGATAAGTATTCATATTATTTTCATTTTTGAAAAATACTTATGATATTCCTTCTTCTTCTTCTTCAACAAAGAAGAAAGCTTGCATCCATTAATGGCATCTTGAGAAAAAGAGTGTGAAATCCAATTCTAAAGTGAACCCAGATCCTATTTCTTCATCCTCTACCACTTGCCAAGTAGTATAGGGTGTTTTCTTCACAAGTTTCATGACTTGGTGAAGTTGGAGTTTGATCTTGAGTTGCCTCGACGTAGATCATCTTCGGCATCGAAGTCGACGACCTAGCCCGCCCATTTCTCCGATGAAGCCGATGCTAGAGTCCGGGATTCGATTTGGACAGCGGAGGGACGTCATCACAGAGCCTAGGAGGTGGAGAACCGGGTCTACAAAGGTTGTAGTCACTTTCCTTTAGCAATAAATTCATTTACTTGCTTGGATCGCCTATACATCTAGTTAACGATCCGTATTAGGGTTTGTAGGCACATAAAAAAATTGAATTGGCCATGTTTGATCTGTTGTGAGACTTCATTAGTATGCCTAGGAACCTTACAAAAGGTTGATCAGTAGTTTCCCGAATTGGTCCTGAGCCACATCGGCACGACTTATCAGGTTATTAGGGTCTGACGTTTACCATCCCGTAGACCCGGTATGCGATACTCTTGGACGAAGAGACCAGACTGTACGGATATTGTCACGGATAAGCTCAGTAGGAGATCCGGATGAGTTTGCTCATCGGCCTTCCTTTTCGACAGGTATGTGGGTAGCCGTTACGTACAGCTACTGCCGCTGACGTTCTTGTGGTTAAACCCACTACCAGAGTACTGTCGAGTCTTTAGAGTCCCACACAGAGGGTTTCTCTGATTCAGGCGAAATGATGTAGTAGCTGTATTGGATACATGCAGGGTTCGATCGATTGATGTACTTTGTGTTGGTGCATGTTGCATGCTCCAACAACTCTTGTGAGGCGGCGAAAGCGATAAACGAAAATTTTCTTTGCATACAACACGCACTTTTCCAATGATCTTGTCTAAACCATAACTAGAATACCCTAACTAGAGATCTTATCTACTATGTTAGGGATTATACCTTGATGATACGGTCCTCCAGGTCTTCTCTTCGGTGCAACTCCTTTGCTCATTGCCTTCTCTTTATATGAACTCCTTAGCTCCTTTGGAAGTTGTTCATACCAGAATATTGCATTTAATACCGCCAATTCTTATGCTCGTTTGTTTATAGGTAGGTACTCTTGAGCCGTGTTTGCTAGTTAATTGCAGGATACAGGTTCTCAGCCCTAAACAGTGAAATTCATGGAAAAGCACGACAAATTCCGGATTACTGCCAACCACAGATAAAACACGGGTCTCCGCTCTCTATCCGTATGTTGCCATTCACTAGTTAAAAGGACAAAATGGCAAATCGATGTCATTTTCATACACAAAGCTCAATGTCAACACAAGATCCAACATATCTACGCGGAGCTCAAGAAAATCATGGCAAAAGATCCACATCAAATCACCTTTTGGTCTGCTGAAAATATGGAAGAAATGTGAAGGGATTCTGAGATAAGTACTATGCCACACTGAAGAGGACTACAAAAAAGGGACAACGAAGAAAATTGAAGGCCCAACTCCCTAATAAGGCCGCGGTTCCGCGGCATAAGCGTGCTTAGGCTGCGGAACCGCGGCCATGTGGGCTCCGCACTTGGTCATCTTCTGGGGGCTTTTTTGTAACTTCCTATAGTGCCTGAATGTTGCCCTAGGTTCTCTGTTTACTGCCTATAAATAGCCCAGAACTTGCCAAGCCATGATGTTCATTCTTATGCCCACTTTTTGTTAGTTTTTAGTTTACTTCTTCTTCTTCATTCTTTCCTCCATGAAATTGTTGTGAGAGCTTTTGAGTGGATGTTAAATGAAAATGAGGGTTATTTTGCATCATTCTTTTGCTTAGCTTCCCCCTTGAGCTCTCTACCTTAACTTGATATTGCAACCTCTTAAGTGAGCTTGCAAGTTTAAGTTTTGGTCATTGATCTCAAGGGGTTGTATCATTTTGTTCTCTCTTTTGTGCTTCATTCTCCATGAGTTCTGTGCCTTTTCTTGATCTTGCAACCTCTTAATTGAGCTTGCAAGTTTAAGATTTGGTTATTGAACCCATGTCTTGTTTTAGGTTCTATGGTTCCTAATTTCATTTCTTGCTCATTTACTTTCATGCACTTAAATTCCATGCACTTTTAATTACTTGTTTGTAATCTTTTCTTTTCTTTGTTTATCTTTTCTTTTGCTCTTTTTTGTTCGTTTTGTGAATGATTGTAATTGTTGTTGTTAAGAATAAATACAATATTGTAAGTTAATGTTTCTTTGCTCATTTCCTTTTCCCGTTATTTTCCTTTGAACTCCGTCCAAACGTTACGCAAGCGCTCCGTTAGGCACCCAACCCTACCAAGGTAACGGTGATTCCTAAACGTGACCGGTTGCGTTCGGTTTGGCCGGAGGCGAAAGCAAGAGACAAGAACGGAAGGACAAGGGTCAATAAGCCAGATTCCACGAATACCGTGCTTAAGTACCCTAATCCACGTTGTTGCCGATTGCTCTAGCTTCAATTGGTCAAGACTCGGCTCAAAGGTTTTGAGTGCGGATTTCTTTAGCTTACACTTTCGTATCTTTTTCTTAACAACTTTATACTTGCATATAACACTTAGGATAGAATTGAACAAACATATACACATTCTTTATTGACTCGTCTAAAACTCGAACGGACATACAACCATCTCTCTGTGGATCGACCCGTGCTCAACCGGCTAGCTGCATAGCGACACCGTCCTGATCGCGGTTATAACTTTAGAACTTTGAACATCCGACACGTCAAAAGCGTGCGATCAAATGGCGCCTTTGCTGGGGAGACGGTAGCGTATTTTCTTTCTTGTTATTCGGGTTAATATTCTTTTTGTATATATTTATAAATAAATAAATAAAATCTTTTTGTTAGTTTTAATAACTTTTGTGAGCAAGTGTGCAGGATAATCTGGAGTAAGTACAGTAATCCAAAAAGAAAACAGAGGTTTTTATTTTGGAGAAGAGAAGAAGTGGAGTTCGTTGACCAAAGACTAATCCCAAAGTCAACATTTTGACCACGGAACCGCGGTCAAAAGGTGCCTTGAGCGGCGGTTCCGCGGTGCCATTGAGGCCTCTGTGCCCAATTTTTTCTCCACCCCTTTTTCTTTTCTTTTATCTTCTCTGTGAATTCCACCTTACTGTATTTTCTGCAGATTTTTTCGGATTTGTGAACTGCGATTGTGGGGAGCAAAGTGTACGTTCAAGGCTAAGGTGATTGCAAAGTACAGTGCCAAAGATCCGGGTTGTTTGACACGCGCAAGCGAACATTTCAAGCTTACCGGATTTGCTTCAACGGGGGGTTTTCCTAACCCAAAACCATAACGGTACGTATTTCTGAAACACCTTCTTCTCAAATCCGACGCATCCAATATACTATTCTTTGCAGGATTCTTTACAAGTTCGCTAGCAAACGATAAAAATTGACTAACCCGTATTTGTTGCAGTGTCGTGCTTAAACTAAAAAAAATTGTTTGTTTGATTCTTTATAGAATTTTTATTGAATTGCGCATTGCATACATTAATACGGACTTAAGAGCAAGAGAACCCCACAACATACGGTAAAGGATTTCATCACCTTTTCCGTGGCCCACAAATCATGAACTTGAGCATAACGTTTTCCCGCACAAACTTTAAAAGAAACTAGATTTTAAGCCTTATGGACTTCGCGCTCACTAGGAGAAGTTAACTGTGTTTAGAATCTCGCTTAACGGTACATTGTTTACGGGGTGTCTAGAAAAGTGTTAACGGCGAAACCGCCAAAAGAGAAAGGTTTATTTAATTAAGGACCTTCACGAAAGCGTCGGAAAACCTCCCCTTATCTCTGCACTTACCTGGCCTCGTGATCAGTGTATCTTAATCCTGTTTCTCGACACAGTTTTACTTCGACAATCAAGTTCTGGAGCAGGTCTAGTTGACCTAGGTGAACCCTGGAATGATTAGGTGTGTGGTATTTTTGTGTCGTGATTGTTTTTGTCCAGATTCTTTTTATGTGTATATTTCATTCTTTTGTTAATAAATAAAAAAAATCATCACATTCTTTTTCCCCTCCTTTTCTCTTCCTTTCTTTCTTTCTCTCTTCATATCATGGGTACTCCACCTAGAAAAACTCTTGTCGAACTTTGGTACCCACAACCAGACATTACTTCTTACGGTTCTTGCTTTGGCCGCACATCGAACGATCCCTCCATGCCTAAAATTTAATTGAAAGATCGCATAGAAGCGTCTAGGACAAACACTTGCATTCCGCAATCCACTTTGTATCAACCTTTTCAACCTCCCCCACCCTCTTATGTTGATACCCCTTTTGCAAGTCGTCCTTTGTCCATCGCTGAACATATTGAACAATCCTGCAGCCGATCTTTCACTCCTTTCACCATCACAGATTCTTGGGATAAACAATTACATTCACCTTCTTATCCAAATGTTGATCCTACTCCTGTCCAACCATTCAATTCCTACCAGTCCTATCCGACTTTTACACCTTCCCTAGACATTGCTTTTGAACCGCCATTTAGGAGTTTTCAGCATCCAAACAACTTTGAATCTTTTACTGAAACCCCTTCACAATCCATGTCTAGTCTGGAACAGTCTTTGGAAGATTTTAGGGTAGCGTCGTACCAACAGATGATGGATTTGAATGCGTCCATGGCCGCCCTCATACAACCTAGTGACCCGGTAGCTAGTTTTCAACTAGCTCCAAATTTTCCAACGTATGAAGAGGCGGTAGGACAGGTTGATAATTTAAGTAGAGAGAGTGAGCTGTACCCCCTTCCGAATCAAGCCTACCCGTTTCAACCTGAATCCCACAACTCCGGTTTTGAATGTCTATCTAGTGTTCCAAACGATTCATTGATTAAAGATAGAACAAATAATGAGTTGTGTGTCTTTGTAGTGTTTTATTTGCCCGATTGTGAAGGGTCTCTTTCGAGTGAAACCACACCCAATCCTTTTGACCTCTACACCTCTACTCTAGAACCTGAATTGATTAATATCCATGCTTTTGTTGAGGAGTCTGAGAATATTGATTTTCACTTGAATGAGGATATTAACACCGGGAATATTTTGGATGATGGACCTGTAGATTTGGCAGAATTTTTCTCTCCAATTCATCATCCCGAGTCATTAACTGTTTTTCCCGAACCCCATATGCGTCTTGATTTTGATGAAATTTGCATGGATAAGCTGAATTTTGAGGATATTTTTTAGGATGAACCAGTTTTAATTGATGAGTCGGATTTTCCAATTCATCCTGTTCCTTTCATTGACTGTGTACACCCTCCTGAACCTTTAACCGATAACCTTCCTCAATCACCTACCTCCTCCTTTCCATCGTTCCGACCTTACAAGTAACCGACTTCCATTTCCATTGTCTGGTTTACCAAGTTCGGCGTACCCATGGTTTCTCACGAATCATGAGGGATTTGACCCAATTTCTCGCCATATTAATAGATTAGTACAATCCATCTTTTCACATCGATCATTACAGATTGTACTAATTTATTCAATCCATTTCTACCCTCAAGTTCGTATTCCACTTCTTTCTCCCTTCTGCCATTCTTTTTCTCATATACCTAGACCGTATACCACTTCTATCTCCATATGGTCTCGCGTATTCTCCCTCTCTTTTCTCTACGCCTTCTTCCACCAACCTGTATATTATAGCGATAAAATCTTTGAATGGTTGGTGCTCACTTTTGGCCTCTGTAAGGCCTTGTATAGTTTGAAACTATTTTCTTTCTCTCCTGATCCTGAACTTCAACGCTTAACAGTGGAAACACTGTTTTACTTAAGTTTGGGGGGAACCTTTTTGTATATATATTTTTTGTTTTCCTTTTTTGTTATGTATATAAATTTGTTTTTAGGGAGCGCCGACAATTTTGACCCTCTTGATGTAGCCTGACAATGAGGGCACTGTCAAGTTTATGTTTGGGGGTGTGCTCGGTAAGCTTTCCTCCTTCACATTCATTTGTATATTTTGCATTTGCATACCTTATTAAAAACCCACAAAAATCGAAAATTTTCTAAAAAATATAAAAACTTTGTCGTCAAGTTAACTAATATGGTAACTTAGATTTTTATTCTGAAAGTTTAGTTGATATGTTATAAATAACTAAATTCTAGGCTTAGGAATTGAAAATCCTAAAAATAACCCTCATTCTGTCTAACTTTGGTAAGTATACGTCCTTACAGTTTTTTTTATAGAAGTAGGTAATCTTGAGTTCAGTTCTTGAGTTAAGTTAAGATGAGGGGAAAGTATTGAAGCTTTACTGAAGGATAAGTCTGAAAAATAGTTTCTTCTCTTAAGTTCAAATTTAGAAAATATACACCCTACAAACTGCACTTGCACGCACCTTGAAACTTGGGATAGTAGAGGATACCTAGAAATACTCTTGACTGAAAATCTAGTATGAAAGAAAAAACGGTATTTAAAGCTAAACACCAAAAGAGCGCTATTGAAAAATATATCCGGTCTTGAAAAAGAAAAAGAAAAAAAAAGAAAAATAGAATAAAGTCAAGACCTGGAAACTACTATTTATGTTTTAAGCTCAGACATTCAGTAATCGGCTGTTAGTGCCTCAAGAAGCATTAATAGTCGCATGAAAGGTGTGCAAGCAAATCCGTCCATCCTTAATGAAAAGAAGTAGTATTAGGTATTAGGGCAAGGGTATTATAGCTTGAATTGAATTCTTGAGTGTAGGGGTGAAAATATACACACACGTAGGGGTATACTATCGATATTTGGATAAAAGATAGAAATGAAGAATAAGACTTATGTTTTCTGTAAAGTTGATAAAAATCCCTGATTTGAGACCACACCTAAAGAAGTAAAACTCGGGAGATACCAACATCTTTCTAAACTTTTTTGGAACATATAAGCTCTAAGGTTAAATAGAAAGGAGGTGTGAAGCATTAGGGTTGGATATTTCTAACTTAGGATGATAGAGTTTCTAACGTAGATACTAAACTGTAGGAGTAGAATCGATGTTAACTTATGACACTAGCTTGACGGGATTTTGTGGGTGTAATCCGCTGAAAACCCTCAGGAAACAACACTCCTCCTACTAGGGACACCTGGAGGTTTAACGGCTTGTTGCACTAGCTCAGTGCAATCGCGATCCCTGCGAAAGTGCGGTTAGGAATTTTTTTGTGAATAATTGGTTTTGCTTGGGAAGAGCAAAAGTTAAGTTTGGGGGTATTTGTTCATACCAGAATATTGCATTTAATACCGCCCATTCTTATGCTCGTTTGTTTATAGGTAGGTACTCTTGAGTCGTGTTTGCTAGTTAATTGTAGGATACAGGTTCTCAGCCCTAAACAGTGAAATTGGAAAAGCACGACAAATTCCGGATTACTACCAACCACAGATAAAACACGGCTCTCCGCTCTCTATCCGTATGTTGCCACATACCAGTTAAAGGGACAAAATGGCAAATCGATGTCATTTTCATGCACAAAGCTTAATGTCGACACAAGATCCAACATATCTACGCGGAGCTCAAGAAAACCATGGCAAAAGATCCACATCAAATCACATTATGTTCTGTTGAAAATCTGGAAGAACTATGAAGGGATTCTGAGAAAAGTACTATGCCACACTGAAGAGGACTACAAAAAAGGGACAACGAAGAAAATTGAAGGCCCAACTCCCTAATAAGGTCGCGGTTCCGCGGCATAAGCGCGCTTAGGCCACGGAACCGCAGCCATGTGGGCTCCGCACTTGGTCATCTTCTGGGGGCTTTTCTGTAACTTCCTATAGTGCCTGAATGTTGCCCTAAGTTCTCTGTTTACTGCCTATAAATAGCCCAGAACTTGCCAAGCTATGATGTTCATTCTTATGCCCACTTTTTGTTAGTTTTTAGTTTACATCTTCTTCTTCTTCATTCTTTCCTCCATGAAATTGTTGTGAGAGCTTTTGAGTGGATGTTAAATGAAGATGAGGGTTATTTTGTATCATTCTTTTGCTTAGCTTCCCCCTTGAGCTCTCTACCTTAACTTGATCTTGCAACCTCTTAAGTGATCTTGCAAGTTTAAGCTTTGGTCATTGATGTCAAGGGGTTGTATCATTTTGTTCTCTCTTTTGTGCTTCATTCTCCATGAGTTCTTTGCCTTTTCTTGATCTTGCAACCTCTTAATTGAGCTTGCAAGTTTAAGATTTGGTTATTGAACCCATGTCTTGTTTTAGGTTCTATGGTTCCTAGTTTCATTTCTTGCTCATTTACTTTCATGCACTTAAATTCCATGCACTTTTAATTACTTGCTTGTAATCTTTTCTTTTCTTTGTTTATCTTTTCTTTTGCTCTTTTTGGTTCGTTTTGTGAATGATTGTAATTGTTGTTGTTAAGAATAAATACAATATTGTAAGTTAATGTTTCTTTGCTCATTTCCTTTTCCCGTTATTTTCCTTTGAACTCCGCCCAAACGTTACGCAAGCGCTCCGTTAGGCACCCTACCCTACCAAGGTAACGGTGATTCCTAACCGCGAACGGTTGCGTTCGGTTTGGCCGGAGGCGAAAGCAAGAGACAAGAATGGAAGGACAAAGGTCAATAAGCCAGATTCCACGAATATCGTGCTTAAGTACCCTAATCCACGTTGTTGCCGATTGCTCTAGCTTCAATTGGTCAAGACTCGGCTCAAAGGTTTTGAGTGCGGATTTCTTTAGCTTACACTTTCGTATCTTTTTCTTAACAACTTTATACTTGCATATAACACTTAGAATAGAATTGAACAAACATATACACATTCTTTATTGACTCGTCTAAAACTCGAACGGACATACAACCATCTCCCTGTGGATCGACCCGTGCTCAACCGGCTAGCTGCATAGCGACACCGTCCTGATCGCGGTTATAACTTTAGAACTTTGAACATCCGACACGCCAAAAGCGTGCGATCGGATGTTGTCAGTGTGCTCGATCTCCGGCCACCCCAAGACCTAGATGATCCACGCGAGAGTTGTCGTGCAAGCTAAAACCCTTCTCAAGAGCTAATCCTAGAGATCAAGTTTGCTAAAAATGGTCACTAGGATGATGTAGAGATTAGTGTATTGGATTATCTTTGATCCTTGGCTTTTGATTCACATCTCATGTGAGTGTTAAAGTAAGGAAGAAGAAGGAGGAGAGAAGAAGGAGAGAGAAAGAGTTTTGCATAATCGGAAAAAAATCAAGCATGATGAAGGATATGGAACAAATGAGATAATTGAAGCATGCATTATAAAATTAGCTCCATGCTTCAATAGTTACTCCAAAACAATAAAATAAAATACAAGCCATTCATACAACCATGCTTAGACTTCTTAATTTCCACCTCATTTATTCATTTTCACAAAATAAATAATGTATTATGAGGTGGCATCTTCTAGAAGGTATTCTTGTAATAATTACAAGAATACCCCTCCTCCATATACCGCATCCCGTATACCGTATACTCGTATCCGAATTCCGAAAAATACGAATACCAATAATCCAAATACTGGTATCCGGCTTAAACCAAAGCCTACCAGTATTATCATTCCAATTATTATTCCTGTAACAATTACACGAATATAATCGAAACCCTGCCGCAACACCTTACGGCTGCCGTAACAACTTACGGCCTCTACTTCTTTCGCCTGAACGAGGGAACCCTCTGTGTGGGACTCTAAAGACTCGACAGTACGCTGGCAGTGGGTTTAACCACAAGCACGTCAACGGCACCAGCTGTGCGTAACGGCTACCCAGGTACATGACGAAAATGTGGCCGACGAGCGAACTCATCACAACCCCAACGAGCCTGCAAGCAACACTACCGTACAGTCCGGTCTCTTCGTCTGATACGTCGCATATGAAGTCTAGGGGTGGTATATGTCAAACCCCAGTAACTTTATAAGCCATGCTGATTTGAGGCTCATAACAGGTCGAGAAACTACTGATAACACTTATCAGTAGATCTCCATATCAGCCTGGCCAGGGACTTCCAGTTATTTCCAATCGAGCATAGCACAACATCAACCCCCAATACCGGGAGAGACGAAACCCCTCCTATCGCTCATTGCCTCCATAAGACTCGGGACTGTACCCAAAATCCACCTGTTTACACGACTCCTCTTGAGCGTGGTAGGGAGGAAATCAAAGCAAAGTGGGAGTCGCATAAGACTCTATGACTATCTCGGGTCTACAGACTAACATGTACCAGTGTCATCAGAGGACTGCTATCTGACGATAGGTATACTACCACATAAGAGTCCTTGGTGAGTCCTGTTCAGTGTACCCAGTCTCCACTGAGCACCCGCATACCCTCTCTGATGTCAAACACCAATGGATGTGGGATCATCCATCGCCCATCATATGGGTCAAGAGGCGTATACGCTAGTCTACTCTGGAATATCGATGCCATTTCTCGATATTCCCTCGACTAGGAACAATTGAAGTATGTACTTGTGAACTACCCTGGACCCACTAGTATGATCTACATCATAGTCCTGGCAGTCAAGTACATATCCTAAGGGCTTTATAAATATGTGAGATAAAGAGTAACAAGATAGCATACTATCTGTTAGTGTATATGCCCTAGGGGCCATTATTGTATCATACTTGTATGTATATTACTTAATGGAAGCTTGGGATATTCACAGTTGTATATACAGTCTTGCTAAAAATGGTAGTATGCTACTTGGTTTGTGTCTACTTTAATATGTGCATATGTTTCTTTTAACGTATCACTTATACATATTAGTAGAGCCCATAAGATCTTTGCTTGATTACCAGTGTTGTGATGGCAGTCACACTAGTAGGGGCTGGGTAGTCTATAAGCAACATCCTATACTTGTCCCTAGTCGCAGGATTATCGAGACTGGGCATCGATACTCCAGAGTAGACTAGTGTGTACAATTCTCATCCCAGTTGGGGAGATGGTCTGTCCCACAGCCATCAGTACGTCGTACTGGAGATAGTATACATATGCTCGTTAGGTTACGGGTACACCAGACAGGACTCGCAGGGGAACTATTGGTTGGTATTATACCCGTCGTAAGTTAACAGTTCCCAGGTGACATGAGTACAACATAGTCCGAAGACTTGACACTGCTACTTCGCCTCGAGTGTGTCCCAATGTTCTTAGATTGCTACCCTAGCACGGCTCAAAGGAATCGTGCAAACAGGTAGCAGTTGGGTGCAGTCCCGAGCACTTAGAAGCAGTGGCGGATAGAAAGGATTCGTCTCTTCCGGTATTGGGAGTTGATATCGCTTTGTGTCAGAGAGCCATTACGCAAAGTCCCTGGCCAGGGCAAGCGAGATTTACTGGTAGGTTCCAGTAGTTTCTCAGGGTGTAATGGGCTACTCTCCGACACGACTTATACCGCTATTAGGGGACTGACACTTGTCGCCCCCTAGGATCGATCTGCGATAGTCTTAGAAGAACAGACCGGACTGTACGGAGATTGTTACATTAGGCTCAGTAGGCGTTCGGATGGGTTTCCACATCGGCCTTATTATCGACATCTACCTGGGGACCGTTACGCACAGCTAGTGCCGCTTGCGGTCTGTGGTTAAACTTACTGCCAGCGTAGTGTCGAGTCTTTAGAGTCCCACACAGAGAGTTTCCCTGCTCCAGGCGAAACGATATAGAGGTCGTATGGTTTTACGACAAGGGTTCGGACGCGTACGTGTGTTTACGCACGTACGACGTTCGGACAGTTTTTGCTAGCCGGCTTTGGTTTAAGCCAGATTCTAGTATCGGGTTATTGGATTTGTAGAGTCAAAAGTTTTTCCATGTTTTCACGGATAGGAGGGGCGTTCTCGTAATTTGTCGGGAAGCTTCTATATTGATGATGACATGGAGGGTAAGGTGGCATTAGCATTTAATGAATTTGTGACTCACTTAGATGAATCATTCAAGTGAGTTAATGAAGCATTTATTGCTTAATGACTCACTTGATGATTCATTGGATATATTTAATGAAGCATGATGATAATGCATTTTGATTTATTCTTTTTTATTTTCTTATGCTTCATAACATATTAGAAGTGAGAAGCTTTTTCTTTCATAACTTATGCTCACCTTCTCTCTCCTCAAGCTCTCTCTTGAAACCCTAATCCTCCCCTATCATGTGTTGAGATCAAGGATTAGATAGACTAATACATCCATAACCTCACTCTATATCCCCTAGGTATCTTAGATTAGCACTTTGAGCAACCTAGTTATCTCAAGTTAGAGATCAAGCTTGGCGTAGGAGCTCTCTGGTGGATCGTCTTTGACTCGAGGAGGCCGTTGAGGTGCCGATGTTCCAAGGAGACTACGAGAAGTGGAGGACAACGATGAAGACCCGAAGGACAAGTAACGTGAGATATAACTTCGAATACGAGTAGTTAAACCTCTCATATTTTGCTAGTGATGGTTTAGATACGATTCATGCGCTCAAGTCCGTGTTACGAAGCTTTGATAATCATTTTTCATATATTCCGCCTCCCCGCAAGTTCGTAGGGTGCGTGACATGGACTTACAGTGGTATCAGAGCCAACTAAACTATTACTAGCTTGTTAGCAACTGATTAGAACTTCGATCGTCAGAAAACGCGAAAACGAAACCCCGGATACCCTAACAGTTCTGTTAATTTAAACATGTCTAAAATTTTTTTTGATATGCCTTAAAATTCACGGCAGGTAAATATAAGAATTCTGGGAAAATACGGAGTTCTAACTCGGCTTGATGGCCGTGGATCCACGGCAAAAGTGTGCTTTTGGCCGCGGATCCACGGTGG